>OZ038498.1:2367500-2435000 GCA_964036315.1 Acanthosepion esculentum | reverse complement strand
TTAACCCCAGTTTGGGGCTAACTATTTACCTGTAGTTGGGACCTTAACAGGTGCTACCACCCCGAGTCAGGGTGGACCTGGGAACACCAGCAATTAAGAGGTGGTTCCATATTCCTCAAAACCTCCTGATCAGAGGACTTGCTGCTGGATGTAGTTTATCGTCATACCGAGGACGGCAGATGACACAACCATTTACTCAAAATGCAGCGGATGTTCAAAACGACAAATCTGTTGTTAGCAGGAGCAAAAGATGGCTTGTTAATTTTAATGCCACCAAAACAGCCTTGAAAATGAGGATTTTTGGCTAATGACTCTAATGCATTTACAACTGGGGAAGTTGAATTTGTTCAGCAACTAGAATGAACTGGAAAATTTAACAAAAGAAAAGTTACGGATCTGGCAGAGGAAATGGACACATACGCGATAAAGAAAAAAGATAAAATAAGGTGCAATTACTTTATCAAAATACAAAATTACCAACACCAAAGAGAAAAATATGTTCTGCATATAAAAAAATGAGAAGTGTTTGAAAATGAATCATTTTAAATGTATGTATAAATCCAAAAAGAAAAATGTATAGATGGTCCAACAAAATGAAGAAAAAGAAAAAATGAAAAGGTTTATTAAAAATTTGAATAACTATTTTATTGGACATGCAACTAGATACGGGAAGTGGTGCGACGTTGATACCTATAAATTTCTGGAGGAAATTAAGAAAACCACGATTAAAGAAAAACCTTGTCCAACTGAATCAGTTTGACGGATCTGTGAGACAAAAATTACCCTCTAGTAAAGCCTTCGTGGAACTAAAAAAAAAGGTTGACGTATTACCAATTATCGTGGAGAATTGTGAAAAGAATCATGGTCTAATAGGAAATGATGTGTTGTACATAAATTTGACAAAATTAGTAAACAAATTTTAGGCAGAAGAAACTGAAATGTTAAAAAAACAAACTATGAAGCAAAGTTAGGACTAAAAGAAAATGTCCTCATATCCTATCCCTAATGTAGAATGGCCTTTGAACTGCCTTGTGAGTATGAAAACATTCTCTAAAATTGATCTAAAGTTGGCATCTCATCAAATACCAACTGACGAAGATTTTAAAGAAATAACAACAATAAACACGCCAACAGGCTTATTAAGCCTTTGAGCCCTGACCACCGCTTACCGTAATGCCCAGCCACCGGTTGAACAGTTTTACAGAAAAATGACGTAATGCCCAGCTACCAGCTGAATGGCGGGTAAACACTTGTAACTATTTTTATATCTACCGTGAAACATTACGTACGAATTATTTGCAAATTTTGACTGAGGATCTCAGGCAGAAGAGCTAATATTGTTCAGGAACAAAGGGTTCATATGGAAAGGAATACCGTATTGAAGTAAAACCGCAAGGGCGATTCTTCAAAGGGCTACGAAGCAAGTTATTTGAAGCGATATAAAAAATATAATATGCTACCAGGATGACAATTGTTTTTGGTGCTATTAACGACGAAGTATTAGAATTGAAATCCAGTAAAGCTTTGAAGGAATTAACAAATGCTGGATTAACAAAGAAATAAAAGTAAAAAAAAATTATTTTGAAATCACCAGATCAATCGTTAATTGACAAAATATTAAAAGTTGTAGTACCTAAGAACAAAAAAGAATTGGAATCTTTCTTAGGACTTGTAAATTTCTACAGACGATATGTACCGCGATACTCCGAATTGACAGAAAATTTTGCTGTTTTATGAAAAAAGAATGTGGAATTTATTTGGACAAAAGAACAAGTGGCATTTGAAAATTTAAAATTTGTTCTGGCAAAGAAACCAACAGCTGACGCTAGTGAACAATCAATTTCGGGAATATTAGATCAGGATGGCCATCCTATTATACATCTATCGAGAAGAGTGTCAAAAGCCGAATTGAATCATTCAAATATTGAGAAAAGAGCATTCGTCATAATGTGGACGACAAATATAGTTTGTCCGTTTTTGATTGGAAAGAAATTCTTACTAAGACCTTTTAATTCATATTTAATCCTAGGAAGGAACTTACTCAGGTAACAACTAGAATTTTAAGATGGACCTTAATGTTAATTTCGTTTGACTTAGATATGGAGTACGTGAAAGGCAATAACATTCCGTATATGGACGCTTTGTCGGTATTGGGGTTGATTACTTCTGAAAGTAAGAAAGAGGAGGAAGAATATGGAGATACATTCTTACTCTAGATCGAAACTGATATTTTGTCGACAGACAAATTAGCTGAGGATACGAAACGAGATCCCATATTGAACAGGTTATCATTCAGGATGAAAAATAAGTAGAATAATTGCTCACAGACAGAAAGGCATTTAAAGAGTTTAAACACAAGTTAACTGTCGAGAATGGTGTAATTTGCAATGGAGACGTGGTTCAACCTGCAATGCAAAAGAGCAAAGTTATGAAAAGTATTCATGACGATGTTCATTGCGGAATGACGTCTACACAAAGGAGATTAACGCTAGAAGCATGGTGACCAGGTTATTCTGCAGATGTTGAAGAATACGTAAAAGGCGGTAAAATGTGCAATGACAGAAGAAAATTTAGACAGAGAAAATCACAAACAAGACGTAAAGAGTCCCACCCTTGGGACTGTGTACACATGGATCATGTTCATGTTAATGAAGTGCGATTATTACTAATATTGGTAGATTCGTATTCTGGCCGGCCAGAAATAATACAGATTTCCAACAAACGATGTTCGACCGTGAAACAAGCATTACGGATCATATTTTCAAAAAATGGAATCCGGAAAACGCTAGTATCTGACAACGCCCCAGAGTTCTATGACGAGGAACTATGCCAATGGTTGAACAAAATCAGATGCAAATCACATAACCTCCGTAACATCCGAAATCAAATGGATTAGCAGAAAGGATGCTAGAAACTATATAAAAACGGATTGAAAATATTAGGTTGGTGCAAAAATAATGTCGTTTTTTGACGTTCATCTTCATGTGAGAAAACGACATTATTTTTGCATCAACCTAATATATGTACACCGAAAAGAAAAGATAGAAACATTTCTTCCGAGATTGTTGCTAACTTATAGGAAAATACCACATCCTGAAAGATCGAAAAGCCCGTCCGCCATCATGGGTAGAACAATTAGAGCACCCTTGACAATGCCCGATGTCACCAACGAAAAATTATGGTACAAAAAGAATAATGAATCTAATCTACAAGAAGCAAGATTCATAATGCAAAATGGAGAGAACACTATGATAATAGAAGACACTGCAAATGGGTTATTAGCGCATGCAGGCCAAGTTAGATTGCAACACGTTAGCGATGAAGAAATATATAGTGTGCGTGAAAGCAATGGAGACGAAAGTATCTTGTCAAGGCAAGACAAACTAGACACTGAAATCGAGAGGAACATAGACTCTGAAGATGAACAAGGAACATCATTGGAGGAACACTCCTATGAAAAACGTAGGTCGAGATCTCCAATATTTAGACAATCTCATAGGGAGAGCGAGGAAGATAGTGAAGAGACAAAAGTTCTCAGAAGTACCAGAGAAAATATGCTGATTTAATTACATATGAAGTCAACAGACTATAACTAGCTACAGCTATTACCCATGAGGCAGCTGAGTGCATACTACTTCCCTTGAGTCAGTAACACTACACAATAAATATTTTCTTTTTCACAGTAAGTTTCACTCTGTACAAGACACGGGGGTGGGCATTCTTGGTAGAGGGTGAAGTTAGGAGGAAATTTTTATAGATAGGAGGGGGAAGATAACGGTTAACTCTAGACTTGAACATATTAAGATTGTAGTGGTCGGGGAAACATCATATTGGGAGCCTTTTTTCTCGGAGCAGTGGTTCGCGGGAAAGAAACTGTTCGAGTGGAACTTCCTTCTCCCCGATGGAATAAAGAGAGAATGTGGGTAGTTTGCTACTTTGTAAGTGAGGTTAAAGGTGAAGGTAAAACCTGACGTACCAAGAAATGTAGTTTGAACACTTTCCATGGGAGTAGCGATAGAGTAGCGGGAGACTCGCCACATTCCGCCTGTGACAGAGAGGTTAGAGGGTGGGAAATAATTAATCTTCACCAAGGACTCGGGGACGCTTTTGAACTCTATCAAGACTCAGAAGTCAAGACTAGGCAGCTCCCACCTAAATATGAAAACAGTACTTCATTTTCGGTCTGATCTGGCTCTTATGAAGGTAGAAAATAGCGTGAGGAGTCAGGTACTTATTGGAGTGATACAGGGAGCCGATCATTTTACCTGCATCTTTAGCATTGGATCTTATATGACAGTTCCACTTCGTATCGGGTGTGAATTCCAGCTTCAATATTCTCTCAAGGCACGGTGCCTCCTCGAAGGGACATCCGTTCATCGTCACTGGCGGTAGTTCAGGGTCTAATCTAATTCGCCAAAGTTGTCATTAAGTGTTACTCTTGCAAAAAGAAGGTAAGAAAGAAAGGAGCCATATCAATCTGGAGCTTTAGCCTGGATTATCACTTGTAAATTGATCGCTAGTATTAAGTACTTGCCCACATCGAGAAACAATTATTATCTCATCAAAGGTAATTATCTATTCGGTTTGGCCTTGGATTCTGCCTTCCTGGGAGGAGAAAGAAATGATTTGACCAACGTGGTGAGGATTAGAAAGGAATATGCTATCGGATTACACCGATTTTGCCGGTGACATCGTAATTCATTCTCATTAAGAGGCGATTAGTGTGTGTGCGTGTGTGTGTGTGTGTGTGTGTGTGTGTGTGTGTGTGTGTGTGTGTGTGTATGTGTGTGACACCTACTCGATAACTTTTAAAATTATCCAAAAAGTTGAGAAAGAAAATGAGAAAGATATCACCGAGAAAAACTAAGAAGAATGCCAACATTGGTTATTGATTGATCGATTTGTTTTTTACGGTTTAGCAACATTTTGCCGGTTATTCAAAGTCAGAAATCTTGGAGATAATAATGATTTACGGATACAAGTGCTACTGTTTAACCCATAGCTGGAAGAGTTGGATTCATATCTTTCCCAAAGGCATTTGCATGCAAGGACATATAACAAACACGACTGGAATGGAAATCGGCTCTCCGATTTTCAATTATGTGTCGTTATGTATTACACCATATCTGCCATTCAAGCTTATAGCACCTGATATACCGAAGAGGTCACCCATCTAGGTACTGACCAGGCTTGACCAACGGAAGTTAAGTGTTAGATTGTGGCGATTATAACCTCAATATTAAGCCAAATTGATGGAGGGTAAGTGTTAAATCCACAAGGACACAAATGAAAAAGTGACAGTTTTTGAAGAGAAAGAAAGAACTAATATTTAATAAAGTTATAAGAAAAAAGAGAAACAAGAAAAAAAATTAAGTACGAAGACTTAACTTGGGTGAAAGGGGTCCAGATCACATGCCAAAAGTATTGATTGAAAAAAAAAGGACACTTTCAGTGACCGGCGAGAGCCTTTAGTTAGCAGTTTCTCTAGAGGTTTGTAGCACTTTTTCCATTAATAATGATCGTGCCTTGGGACGAACGCTTGTAGTGGAAGGAAAAGAGAAAAGATTCATTGGAATTAGTGCTTACATAGCCAAGGTCAGGTGACCCTTACAAGGATAATGAGTGGTCCTTTCTTTAGACGTTCAGAGTCCTCCTTATATTATGTGCTTGATTATTTAAATTTTCCAATAAGAGAGTTACAACATTATTCCTTTGTGTACATATCATCATGAAGAATACCAGAATATAGGAAAAGGCATTCTAATGACCACACAGACACCACATTGGTTCTTGATAATGACCGTGATGTTCGAAAGTACTGAAACAAAATAATAACAGCATATGAACTTCGGATGGTTTATCCACTACATCGAGTACGAATGAACACTTCATTTGAAAATTGGAAAAAAGATAAAATATTACACAGACATACCTTGTTGGTTCTTTTTAATCAAACTTGTTTGTGTATATATATATATATATACAAGTTTAGGATTGGTATATACGGAATGAAATCCAATAACCAACAATCAATATTCTTTAAAGAGTGCTCAATACAGAGTAGAGCAGATATAATTATTTATTTGAATATTACAACATAAATATGTTATAAAATCACGACAAAAGTAGCCATTTTGTTTCAACACTTCCTGTGTCTTGTCAAGTGATGATATAGAATATAGAATAAATGGTTTTAAAAGTTTCAAATTAATCAACGATCCTTAGCTAAGAGTAAACGCTGTTACGTAAGCCAGAGTGGCCAATCAAAAAACAAGTATAGGATGATTCGAAAAATTTGACAACTAAGCAAGGCTATCTTAGATATTAAAAGATTTATAAAATTTGAAATTAAAATTAAAATTAAAAGTAAAAAATTAATATATATATATATATATATCTGGTCTTAATATATATATATATATGTATATATATATATATTTGTATATATATATATATATATATATATATATATATATATATATATATATATATATATATATATATATATATATATACATACATATATATATATATATATATATATATATATATATATATATATATATATATATATATATATATATATCTGGTCTTAATTGATTTCGAGAACCAACATTTGTTGCTTGGCGAACTGACAGTAGCATGGGAAGAAGGGATTGAAGAGGTGCATGAAAGAAAGTTGCTTCGGTATGAGGAACTGGTGGCTGAAGTCCGTGAGTGAGGATATAGCTGCACTCTGGTGTTATTTGAGGTTGGCTGTAGAGGATTTCCTGCTGCCTCTTTAAAGAGATTCCTGAAGTGTGCTGGAATCCCAAAGCCGGAGAAGGTGATAAAGACTTGTGGTGAAAAAGCGATGGAAGGAAGTCGCATCCAATTAACATAGACCGGTTGCAACGTAACATCATCCAGCTGTTGCAGGCCCACCGTGTGGAAAGGTACTGAGCTTAATGGGCCGAAACCTTGCTGAAGCACGGCGCTCAGCTGAAGATTGCACCTGATCTGGAGCGCTTGATGTGTATTTGTGTTCTATAGTAAATGTAAAATACATACTTGGGTATATAATCCGAGTGGATCCCAGTAATATAAAACATTAAAACTGATCCACAAAAGACAGCTTAATTTATTTTATTTACACAGAGCAATAGGAATGAATAATCCAAATATCTCTTTTGACTTCATGTGGGGAATAGCCTATTTCGGCAGATGATGAAAGTAGTCGTCTGTCTTTTCAACAGCGAGGTGGAATGAAGTTCATGTCAGTAGAGAGAAGACGGAGTTAACTATGAGGAGGTGATATTAGAAGCTAAATAGTCAGCTTAAATTTAACTTGCCGAAGATACCTAAGATGGTATTAGCTTCTAATATCACCTTTTTACAATTAACTCCGTCTTCTCTCCAAGGAAATGAACCTCATTCCACCTCGGGGTTGAAAAGACAGACGACCAATTTCATCATTTGCCAAATAGTCTATTCCCCACGTGAAGTAAAAAGATTTTTTGATTACACACACGCATATATATATATATATATATATATATATATATATATATATATATATATATATATATATATATATATATATATAATCTGTTTGAGCCCTAAAATATACGTAAAATAAGAAATAATAAATTTAATTCAGCGTATGTCAAGGCGAACTTAATTTCTGCTAATATATATATATATATATATATATATATATATATATATATATATATATATAAACATCAGTTATGTGCCATGCGTGATACACGCTTCGGTGATCATGTATCTTTCGATACATGACCAACGAAGCAGATTTTCCCCGCAAAAGCATACCATTTCTTTCTGCTGTAGTTCAGTTGCCATCTGTCCTACTATTTACCCATAGATGGGGAGAGAAGAAGAGGATTCATAACTTTCCCAAGGATATTAGCACGTAAGTGAAAGTAATGGATTCGACTGGAATTCGAACTCGACTCCCGATTCTTCAATCCTATATATATATATATATATATATATATATATATATATTCCTTGATTATCTATGACTTCCTTCCATCTATTAACAAGCTTACTAATTCCATTACTGTAAAATTCTTTTGGCTTTGATTCAAAGAACTCACAAATGTCAGTTTTAACCTCTTCCTGTGTTACAAAAGCTGTTTCTTCCAAATGATTCTGTAAGCTACGAAACAAATGGTAGTCTGAAGGAGCACGGTCGGGAGAATAAGGTGGATGAGGAATTTTCTCCTAACAAGTTCTTCGATCTTTTGTGACGTGATTCTTGCTGTGTGTGGTCGCGCATTGTCCTGATGAAACATCACCCGTTTTCGATTCACTAGAGCAGGTCTTTTTTTCCTCAAAGCTTGGTTCAAATGCTCTAATTGCCGACAGTATATTTGAGCATTAATTATTGCATTAGGTAGTAAGAATTCAAAGTGGATTATTTCTTGGCAATTGCACCAGATTGAAAGAAGAACCTTTTGTCCATGAAGTTCCCTTCTCGGCTGTGGCTGGGGTCCTTCCCTTTTACCAAGCCACTGTCTACGACGCTTAACATTTCGATAAAAGATCCATTTTTCGTCGCCAGTCACAAGTCTATCCAAAAAAGGTGAAACAAGTTGGCGAGAATGGAGTGAAGAGCAGATGTCAACTCGGGATTTTAGGTTGTTTTCAGGCAAGGCACCCATTTTCATGAGACACCCATTTTCCAAGTTTAGGAACTTTTCCAAGTTGTTGAAGATGATGATGAACAGTTGTATGGTTTGAACTGAGAATCACTGCCAATTCCTCAACTGATAAAGCAGGATTTTCTTCAAGGGCTGCTTCAAGAAGCTTTTCATCAAACTCAATTGGACGTCCGGTTCGATCTTCATCTTCAAAGGTGAAATCTCCACCTCTGAATTTTGCAATTTCTTTCATTCACACATTCCTCTCCATAAACTGAGTGAATGTTTCTAGCTGCTTTGGTTTCTGAGTTTCCTTTCTTGAACTCATAAAGCATTATGTGCCTGAAATGATTCTTGAGTACTTCCATGTTATCAGGGTTTTAATCAAACAAAATTTAATTTTATTGTTCTCTGAAATAAAATTTGATCAGTTTAAATGTATCTAAACATAAAAATAATGTTCAGCTCCATTAGACATTATAAAATACTCTTTAAATTTCGTTAGCGGAGTTCATGCTTATTCTTTTCTCTATTGATGTGGGTATATGTCTAATTATAGATGGATGGTGATTTCACTTAGGGGTTGGTGTTAGGTTTTCTGTAAGGTATATGCTGTTCATTAAGTCTAGAGTTACGTCGAGGTAGTTTATCCTTTTTAATTTAGTGTTGACTATAGTTTTTAAATTTAGTTTTCTGAATTCATTATATATTATCTTTCTAATTTTATGATGTGATTGTAGAAACCCTGAAGACTGCCCGTTGGAAAATAAATGCCTCATAAAATCTGTGGTATACCAATGCACTATCTCATCCATTGAGAATCCTAACACTGATAGGATATACATTGGGTCAACGAAGAATGAATTTAAAATTAGAAATTGAAATAGATACCCCACCCTACCTCGGCTTGACCTTTTCGAAGGTGATTGATATGTGGATAAGAATTAACTGTTAGACCACCTAACCAAAATGGTCGCCCCAGCCGTTTCCATAGTAATTAATTTTTCAAAGGAACACGATTATAAAGATGCGTAAATTTCAAGATTGGTTATTCATAAATTTTCGCTTGAGGATGAAATACCTTAATTCAATTTAATTTTAATAATTATATTGAGGGTTTCGGCTCTCGTTTTTGAAACATGACAACTCTTATGTAGCGAAGGAATAATAATATTTAAAAATTAATTATTATATATATATATATATATATATATATATGTATATATATGTGTGTGTGTGTGTGTGTGTGTGTATGTGTGCGTATTTAGAGGTGTGTATAGGTACATATATGTATGTTTATCTACGTATGTATGTATGTATTTGGGTATGTATGTGTGTTGTACAGCATGATTTATTCCATTGGGTGTTTCGGTTTTACTCACAGATTTTAGGAATCTATTATATAGATATTTTATTCTAATTTTAAATTGTTTTGTCTTTAAATCCCCAATCAATTAATAATATAAAACCCTGAAAAATACAATTTAATTCATTCCTATTTAAACATATACAACTAAAGGCTTTGGTCATAAATAGACACCCATCCCGGCCCATGTTTCCTTAGAGAGATACCTCACGCTCTCCTCTTGTCACCAACCCAGGCTCCTTATCTAAAGGAGATCTCCCCGAGTGCTATCTAAACTAAATTCAAAATCCCTGATTCCTAGACAGTCAGTCTAGGGCTGAAGAAGTTGGCATAAGGTTGTGCCGGTTTGAAATAGACTATACCCATATATATATATATATATATATATATATATATATATATATAGTGAACATTGAAGTAAAAACTCAGAGGCGACAGGCCGTTTCATGCTAGACACAATCGTCAGGCCTGAAACAGCATGAAACAGCCTGTCGCCTCTGAGTGTTGACTTCAATGTTCACTTTTATATTTATATTTACATATGTTCTAACTCTGATATTGAGCACTTTATCCCATAAATATAGCACTACCTTAAAACTATATATCTTCATATATATATATATATATATATATATATATATATATATATATATATATGAAGAAATAAGTCTTAAAGTGTGTTATATTTATGGGATAAAGTGCTCAATATCAGAGATAGAGCGTGTGTAAATATAAAAGTGAACATAGAAGTCAACACTTAGAGGCTACAGTCTGTTTCATGCTAGTGCAATCGTCAGGCAACTAGTGCTGTTATTTTTCTCGGCTATATACATATATATATATATATATATATATATATATATATATATATATATATATGTATATCAAAAATTACTTTCCGACGTTTTATATATATATATATAGAGAGAGTAGACGGTGTTAAGAAAACGCTTGAAATAAGTTTTGCTCTCTCTCTCTCTCTCTCTCTCTATATATATATATATATATATATATATACATATATATATATAGCAAATACACACACGCAACACACACACACATACACACACACTCACACACACACACACACTCACACACACATATATATATAAGCAAGAGCACACGCACGCGTATATAGATGTATAGTTACTGTCATTTATTTTTCTTATTTTATGTGCTCTTAAACATTAGTTCATTTCTTTTTCTTTGGTGAAAAAGAAAAGAGAGAAAATTGAAAATATGCAAAATTAATACTGAAAGTCTTATCCTTGAAATCAATTTACTCGTCAGCTCGACCATTTTCTCTTTGTAACTTGGCGGGAACCCATAGGAATCTGTAAATAACTTTCAAAGAGAAACATATTTTGCTCTAACATTTGCCAAACCAGGCACTGATCTCCATAAACTATCAGCATTCCATTTCTCTTCATACATGATCTTCTATGCCTGATAACATTTACTCTCCTCTTATTACGGCATTGCGACGTGTAAGTTTTGCCCTTTATTTTATTACTATAAGGGCAAGGGAAGGAATACACACAATCTCCCACCCGTGTTAAGCTTGATTTGGCAGACATTTCTTCGTAGAGTGCAACAGCTTCAGAATATTGTCCTGGTGTTGTAAGGACCGCATATCTTCTGAATCTTTAAAAATAGCGCAGCTGAATCGCAATCACTTGGGCCGATCGCAAAGGTCAGCCCGATGGGAGTGCAATGGAAGTGTTTCGCCCTGGGAGAAATTAGTGCAAATTTTAGTAAATCTAAATCCCATTTTATTTAACAGAAATGAACCTAAACTGTTTTAAATAAAATTTTATAAAAGTTTTTAGGGACTTCCATCTTGATGTTTAAACTGATTCCCCTACGAAACAACGAAAGCCAAATCACACATGCACATAACGAGCGGATTTCTTAAAATATAGAAAATTACATTTTAAGATTGTTCATTGTTTGAATTGTTTTTGCATGGATTATCATCACTTGTTATTGTAAGATTAATTTTCTTTTTTTGCGAGTGAATATTGCGTTAATAATTTTTTGCAGATAACAGATCTTATTATTTAACCCATAGCTGGGATAAGAATAGACGGATCCATAATTTCCCCAAGAGTATTTTCCTGTAAGCAGCAAATGTAAATTTTAAGAATCAACACCGTTTGATGATATTTGTTTTGGTTTCTGGAGAGGAATCTATTTAGAATGAATTTACATATCAAATTGGAGCCCCAATAAGATTTGCAAAATTTTTAAAATTTGGGGTTTTTTGCTGTAAAAATACATTTGCTCTGTGATAATAAATACATCGATCTCTCTGTGGATCAGCTTTAACAATGGATATTACTAGGATCCACCAGGATTATATACCACCCACCGGATCGATTACCTGTACTATATATATATATATATATATATATATATATATATATATATATATATATATATCATAAAGTTGTAATTTATACAAAGAATTAATTACCATTGTTAATGTAATTAATAGCGAAATCACTTTGCTAACATACTTAATGAGATTATTAACTTGCTATAAATTCCTAGAATAATACGATCCTGATATTTGAGTTGTTGTCAGATGGAATCGGCTCGTTAAGTACAAACACCCAACTGAAAATATTTTCCCCCTTTTATTTAAATTAAATTTAAATTTGAATAAGGGAATGACTACAATCTAAAATGTAGAAGGAGAAAGCCAGGAGATGGAGGTCACATCGACAAGATCAAAATAAGATAATATAGACGTCAAGTTGAGTAAGAAATCAGTGGGTAGTGCCTCACAATACATATTTGTTACGACAATTCAAATTTCATATCAATGTTGAAATCTGCTAATCACTTCATTCAATCAAATATTGCATCCAATTATTCTCCATCCAGCTATGGGGTAATTCGTAAGACAAAAACATTATTATTTAAAAAAAATTAAAATCTAAGAAAAATATATTGTGGCCTTAAATAACCTGTAAAGGGTTGATAAACCGTAAAAACAATTTAATCATTTATTTTAAATATTCTAATCTCATCTTTAGATCCTATGTCTGACTATGACTATTTGTTCAAGGCACTAGGCATCGAGAGGGGGTAAGATTAAACGAATGCACAGTGAATATTCTTTAGATGGGAATAGTTAAAAAAATCTCTCTTCTTTCCCCTCTCTCTATGATCCTTTTGACGAAGTAGCTATCCTATATACATCGACTATGGCCAAAGTCACGTAAACATTACATGTACTTACGACAAGTGACTAGTTGATGAACATTCAACCACATGCATTTTGAACACGTTATATATTAATTTTCTCTTTGTCGTAATACAATAAACGATGAAAGCTGCTCGAAGTAATATAATGAGGGAAGTAATAATAATAATAATAACAATAAATTCCAATCGCCTGATGAGATGCATTAATACGCATCGAAACACGACTGCAACTGTGTAACGATTTTGACATATTTTCGATGTAATATCGTAAAATAAATAATATTGCTCTATTTTGTATTGAGCTCTCTTTTAAATTAAATATTACAAACGTTGAAATTGTACTCTATTCGTTCTTAACTTACTTATATATATATATATATATATATATATATATATATATATATATATATACTACGATGAAATGACGCTGTAAGCAACATTTCCAATTCGATCAAATACTTTAAGCACGTTAAGCCTGGTCAGTACTTAGATGGGTAACAGCTTGCGAACACTGGATACTGTAAGAAACCCCCTACAATCTGTAACATGTATTGGAAAAAACAAATAGGAAAAGCAATCAAATATGGCTGTCAAAAGTTCTATTTCTTTCTTCTATTTCGATTCACTGTCTCCTTTCCTCATCTCTGAAGGGATTTCACACTGTTTCTCAATCCCCCTGTCATGTCTTCTCGGCTTTTTACGGCTGCATTTGATTTGAGCTTAAGATTTTTGATCTTATTATTTTCCCTTTTTTCATTTCATTTCTTGTCTTTTCCTTCTTTTTTGTTTCTTGATCTTCTTTTTTGTCCTCAACCGACCAACTCGTCAGACATTTTCATCTTGATCCTATATCGAGATCAAGGTGATCTTCAACACTCAGACACCCAAACACTGAGATTAAAATGAAAACGCATGACCACGGCTTTCTGTCTTTGACTTAGAGCCAATCGGATTACTGAAAACTGAGAAGTATTTTTATAGTGTTGCAACCCAGGCCCAAGAGCCACTCAAAATAAAGGATTACTGAATAAGCTTGTTGTAAGGTAGTAAGAGGTGCATATTATGAGGATATATACGACAGATAACTGTTGACATTAGACTCGAATAGTGATTAGGGAAGCATGATGTCAAGGTTTTGTTCCACAAAGAAATAATTCTTCGGAAAAAGATGTTGAACTTCCTATCATTAAGTGTGAAATATATATAATAGGAAAACATGGCTGTAAACATAATTCTAAAATATACTTAATATCTATCCCAAGACTTCCCACTAGTTTTGAAATTACCTGAGAGGTATACCCTAGGTTTACACGTAGATTTGAAATATACCTGATAGCAGACCCTAGGCTTAACCCTAGATTTGAAATTACCTCAGAGGTAAACGCTAGGTTTACACCTAGATTTGAAATATACCTGATAGCATACCCTAGGTTTAACCCTAGATTTGAAATTACCTGAGAGGTAAACCCTAGGTTTACACCTAGATTTGAAATATACCTAATATATAATCTTAGATTCGAAATATGCCAAATAGCTAACCTTAAATGCAACCCAATTTTTTTAAATATATGTAAGATACAGTCATAAATTTAACTCTAGATTTGAAATATATTTCAATGGGTTCGAAGTATACAGTTTCGCCTATCGTGTGGTTTACACTCATCACCATTTTTTTGAACAGGAAAAGAAGTTTATTCCTTGTTTCCTGTTTAGGATTTGGTTTCCGGTTCCTTCAAAAAGGCTAATTACACACTATACTTCTAACGTCTCTGCCTAAACTCTGAAATTTTATTCGCTAATTCTTGAAGTAACTCATTTACATATGAAGTCACAAAGACTATAAATAGCTATGGCTATTATCCATGAGGCAGTTGAGTGCATACTACTTCCTGCGAGTCGGTAACACTATGCAACAATAGCGCCGTCGATACCTACATAACCAACCGAACAATTATTACTTGATAATCATGAATACGCCCAAGCGTGGCTTAGGATACTAGCAGCTAAAGCTAGAAGTAAAAGCTAAAGGATTTAAAATCAATCGGAGGAGAAAACCAAATAACAGATTGGTAACTGCTGGTTGTGAGGTCATTATAAAATTATCAGCAATTGCACACCCAAGACAGTTGGAAGAAATGACGTTAGATTATATAAGTCAACTAAAAACATAACATCCAAGAGACAGACTAGTGAATGCAGGGAGAGCTAAGTTCATGAAAATCTCTCAAAAAGTGAACGAACCAGTCACTGAGTATGTTCTTCGTTTAAAACAAGCCGCTACATATTGTGAATTTGAGAAACTGGGATCGGAAAACCAGTTAGTCGAAGAGGATTTTATCCAAATGAAATTGGTAAACGGCCTTCAAAATGAGGAATATCGGCAAATGACTCAAATGCATTTACAATTGGTAAAGTTGTCACTAGAACAGTGTGAGGAATTTGTTCGACAGCAAGAATTAATTGGAAAATTTAATAGAACCAATATTACGGCTCTAGTAGAAGAAATGAACGCATACGTGATAAAGAAACAAGACAGATTAATGTGTAGTTATTGTGGCAATCAACATAAAAAAGAAATACAAAAATGTCCAGCATATAAAGAATGCGAAAAGTGTTCAAAATGAATCTTTTTAAACGTATGTGTAAATCCAAAAACGGAAAGTAGAAACAGGATGGACGTCTTTTCATTGAAAAAAAAAAGAAAGAAAAGAAAACGATTATTAAAACTGCGAATCAATAATATTTTATTAGTCATGAAACGAGATACGGGAAGTGATGTAACATTGTTACCCAGAAATTTCTGGACGAAATTAGGAAAACCAAGAGTAAAGAAAACCTTTGTCCAATTGAATCACTTCGACAGAATCCGTTAGAAAATCGTTACTTTATTGTAAAGCCGACGTTGAAGTAAATAAATTGATGTATTTTATCATTTATGGTGGCGAACCGTGAAAAGAATAACAGTCTACTAGGAAATGATGTATTGAACATAAATCCGGCAAAATTAGTGAACACAGTCAAGGCAGAAGAAACTGGGATGTTAAAAAAATATGAAGTTCTACCGTGAAACAAGCATTAAGGATCATATTTTCAAAAAAATGGAATCCGGAAAACGCTAGTATCTGACAACGCCCCAGAGTTCTATGACGAGGAACTATGCCAATGGTTGCACAAAATCAGATGCAAATCACATAACCTCCGTAACATCCGAAATCAAATGGATTAGCAGAAAGGATGCTAGAAACTATAAAAAACGGATTGAAAATATTAGGTTGGTGCAAAAATAATGGCGTTTTTTGACGTTCAACTTCATGTGAGAAAACGACATTATTTTTGCACCAACCTAATATATGTACAACGGAAAGAAAAGATAGAAACATTTCTTCCTAGATTGTTGCTAACTTATAGGAAAATACCACATCCTGAAAGATCGAAAAGCCCGTCCGCCATCATGGGCAGAACAATTAGAGCACCCTTGACAATGCCCTATGCCACCAACGAAAAATTATGGTACAAAAAGAATAATGAATCTAATCTACAAGAAGCAAGATTCATAATGCAAAATGGAGAGAACACTATGATAATAGAAGACACTGCAAATGGGTTATTAGCGCATGCAGGCCAAGTTAGATTGCAACACGTTAGCGATGAAGAAATATATAGTGTGCGTGAAAGCAATGGAGACGAAAGTATCTTGTCAAGGCAAGACAAACTAGACTCTGAAATCGAGAGGAACATAGACTCTGAAGATGAACAAGGAAAATCCTTGGAGGAACACTCCTATGAAAAAAAGAGGAACGTCGATATCTCCCATATCTTAGGGAGATGTAGAAAGAGAATGAGTGGATAAATACTCCCGGGAGAAGTACCAGGGAAAATAAGGAGATACACCCTCTTTGCTACAGGGAGATGACAAAGTTACTCATTTATAGATGCAGTCACAAAGGCTATAATAGCTACGGCTGTTACCAATGAGTCAGTTGAACATATAATGCTTTCCGTAACACTGCACAGCAATTTTTTTTCATTCTCTCCCAAATGGAGTAGATAGGTTTGCCTATAGACCAATTCACACTCCTTCCCGGTCTTTTGAACAGGAGTAGATGTTTATCCCTTAGGTTTCCGGTTCCTTTCAATGTCTATTTCCAAACTATACTTATAACGTTTCCGTGTGAACCCTGAAATATTATTCACTAATTAAATCTTGACCTATTCAAATCTAGATTTACCCTTATCTTTTCTGCGTAACCCCAAGAACTTCTCTTCTTACCCTTTTTTACACTCATACAACACCACACAGTAAACCTCTGCCTTGAGTGGCTCTTGAGTCTTGTATTCGGTGAAGATTAAAAAAAAAAAGAAATAGATCCCCCTCTCTTTAACCGTATGTTTGTATTCTTTTTGTCTAGTAAATAAGATTTTTTATTTTCTTTAGCCTAATTGAACATTTATGTACAGGGTGCAACACGAACATCTCATTTTAACAGATATATTTAGCAAAATGACACAAAAGTATCTTGAAATATTAAAGAGTAAATTTATTCAAGAAAAACGCCATTGGTTTCAACCACGCTCTCCAGACGGCTTTTCAATCTCCTGCATCTCTTCTAGGATGTCTCCTTGTTTGAGTCGTCGAATGCTGCCATAATCCTTGCTTTTAGTTCTTGTTGTTCTCAGCAGTTTTGTTCGTCTCTCGCTCAACTGCGCCTCACGCATAATAATCAAGGGATTGCAGTCTGTTGAGTTAGCTGACCAGATATAATGTGTGATGTGGTCGCAGAAATTGTCTGGCAGCCATGACTGGGTTCTCCTGTGTGTGTGGCATGGTACAGAGTACTGTCTGCTACGATCTCCCAGTAGCCACCTTCTTAACCCAGAGCAGCACTACCTCCTCAAGGCACTTGATGTAGGCCTTCGTGTTAAGTCTGAGGCCTTGTGGAAAGATGAATGGAGGCATAACGTCGCCATCACCAGGGATCACACCAAAAACCTTGGTAGTCACCATTAGACTCATCCAACTCTTTCCGAATCCTTTGCAGTGTCCTCATTTTGGTACCCAAACACTCTGTTCGTTATTGGAGATTGCGGTGCGAATGGCAGGCAGCACTGCATACCGTTTCCAAATTTATCGCAGAGTTAATTGCGTCAAGGTGCTCGTTTTCTAACCGGTGCAACCCAACTGATGTTATACTGGGCAGTCGGCAAAGTCGAAAGAAAATAAGGCGCCTGCACGAAATTAAAAATATAAAATGGCGACAATTTATCTATCGCACGCTGTATATTCTAGAAGTATAATACAAGGTAACCAAAAAAGTTCCTTTCGTTTTTAAAGAAAAAAAAACGCTTCACAGTATGTGTAACTTATATTTAGTCTTCGAAGTAATCGCCATCGGCATCCAGCACCTTCTGCCAACGTATCTCCAGCTATTCAATGCCCTTGCGGTAGAACTCGGGGTGTTTTGACGCAAAGAAGTCCATGAGGGCTTTGCGCAACTCTGCCTCATTGGTGAAGGATTTCCCACGAAGATGATTATCCAGGGAGTGGAAGAGGTGGTAATCGGATGGCGCAATGTCAGGTGAATAAGGTGGATGGCACAAAGTCTCCCACCCAAGTTGCGGTATGGTGTCCCTGACCACTCGCGCGACATGCAGCCTGGCGTAGTCATGGAGGAAAAGCACACCTTTGCGATTCACCAGTGCTGGCTCCTTCTGGCGCAATGCCTGTTGCACACGTTTCAATTGCTGCGTGTATGGGTCTCCAGTGACCGTTTGGCTCCTTGGTAGCAGTTCATAATGAACCACTTGACGACCTGTCCACCAGACACAAAGCATAATCTTGCGTGGGTGAATAGGAGGTCTTGTGGTGTGAGGGACAGCATCCTGAGGAGACAACCCATGTCTGGAACGCTTCGGAGTTTCGTACAGAACCCACTTTTCATCACTGGTAAGCACTCGATTGAATAAGGATGCGGTACGGTGGCGAGAAAGCAGCGATACGCAGGCTGCCACTCGTTGTCCCTTGTGTACTTCCAACAGCGTTTGCGGAACCCACTTTCTTAGTTTGTACGTCTTACCTAGGCAGTGCAGGTGAAGTCTAACTGTTTCATCGGAAATGTTGAACTGTCTTGCAAGTTCATCCCACGTTAGACTACTGTCCTCTTCAATGGCCGCCTTCAGGACTCCGTCATTCAAGACGTGTGGTCGTCCACTGTGAGAGACAAATCTCCCGACTTGAATTTTCGAAACCAATGCCTTGCAGTACGTTCATCCACAGCACTATCCCCAAACACTTTTCATATGCAGTGACTTGATGCAGCTGCTGATAAGCTTACTTTGAAGTCGTAAAGCATCTTTTAAATATCTATACCTAAAAAATCAAACTTCCTTATCCAAACACTACTGGGATTTGGTGGACAAGGGATTAACCCCGCATTTCGAATGGAGATTCTTATCAAGAGCGAGGACCCCTAATACCTTCCGTGATCGGCGTGATCTATTCACTGGGGAAAAACTTTTATTAAAGATAAAAATCCAGATGAGTTGCTGAATCTTCGTAGTGAGATCATTTCCAAATGAAGACATAAAAACGCTTTAAAACATAAATACGGTTTTATAACGTGTTGTTACCTATAACAGTTCCATCTTGGATCATTAACATCGGACATGATATTTAAATGGAATGATTCTTATTATTAACTTTATATTTCATTGTCTGTGTTTATGTGGTGCTCTATATATTTTTGATCTTTTGTGTTACTTTATCCATGTGTTGGTATATGTGTATGTAGGTAAAAATTTTCCTAGATAACTGATATACAAAATCTGATAGTTTTCTGATATTATTAGTTACCTAGGCATATATGTAGATTAAATAGATATATACGCGTTAATCACGAGAGATATATACGCGTTTAATATTGTTATCGTTTTCTTCCTCAGTAGTTTTTTTTAAGTACAAATTAGTTTAATTCTACCCATCTGTTTTTATGTTAAATGTATGTATGTATGAATGTGTGTTTTTTACGTCTTACCTTTTAATCATATATATATATATATATATATATATATATATATATATATATATATATACATACGTTGTATATTTGTTTAGATGAGTGTGTCTATGTATATGTATACATGTGTGTAAGGTTTTATGTATATGTGTTTGTGTGCACATATGTGTATGTCTGTGTGTATGTGTGTGTATGTGTATATGTATTTATGAGTGTATGTGTATTTATATATATATGTGCACACGTATATGTATGTATGTACGAGTATGTATAGATATGTTGCTGTGTATGTGTGTCTACACGTATGTGTTTTGAGCATATAAATAGTAGGTCTTTACTAGATTAAATATTCTTTAAATTTGTTTTATATGTTTAGGTTAAATTTGTAACCTGTAGGTGATTTTACTTGCTTGGTCTAATTATTCTTGATTACACTTAAGTTCTGTTATAAATGCCTTCGTTTTTAGTTTGCGCCCCCCTTTTTCTCCCTCTCTTTCATCTTTTCTTGTATACATACGGTTAGTAATGTAGACTGAAAATTTCACATATACATCGGCAGTATGAATTGGCTGGATTTTAAGTTTAAATCATATCGTTTTTTATTGTGCGTAGTGTCACCACAAATGTATCCACACGTTTCCGGTGTCTGTTTTTTAATTTTAATTTTAGGGCAGCGAATCGGTAGTGATTTATGCATCTGGAAATAATTCATATTTATCTGTATCTCACTCATTTACACCGTTATTTAACTCCTCTCTTCAAAACTTCTCTCTTTTAAATTTTAATCCCCACCTTCACCTTTAGGCCTTCCTGTTCTTTCTTCTGTTACACCCTCTCTCTAGAGCTTTCATACATTTCCCTCTCACCCTTGTTTCCCACTCCCCCCACACACAGTCTCACTAAAATTTTGTTTATACCCAGAGTTATATTTTCCAATTTCTTTTTGAATTTGTAGGTCTGATGAATTGGATCGTAATTACGATTCCAATGTAATAAATTATAATCATGGAATATTAGTGTTTGAACCTTTTATATTATATTCTTACTCTGTCCTGGACACTATATATATATATATAAATTCCCAAGAGGATAAAATCCAGGTAGAACTCAAGTTCTACCTGGATTTTATCCTCTTGGGAATTTATATATATATATATGTATATATATATATATATATTGTATATTATATATATATATATTTATACATTGACCACTAATATTATCTATCTATCTATCTATCTATCTTTTTTTATTAATATTTACTGGAAAATAATAAGGATAGAACAATAAAATAACCTACTCTCCTCAAATTTTCATTCTCCAATATTCGTGGAATAAGTTCCAATTTCTGTAGTGTACAATATATTCTCTTGAAACATTCCCCACATCTCTTGGCACTTTGCGAAACTAATTTAAATTCTTCAGTTGCTACCAGTAAATTCTCTGCTCCTGGCTATCTTCCTCTTTGTGAAAAAGACACTAGCGTACATAAGCATGGTCCCGGTATTTATATCCGGGAAAATCTTCCAATGGTTACGGTAATTTTCTATTGAGTCCCATGATGATTCTTTCATGTGGTTTCGACTTTCGTTATTGCATACTGTTAGCTATTGCTTTTTCCTTTATCGCTCTTCTTCTTTTCAGGACTGTAATATAGAAGACAAAATTTCTGATAATATAGCTCCCTCTCTCTATATATACATGCATCTGCGAACATTCTTGCATTTACTGATTTTAATGCTCGTCACGTCAAGTGGCCTAAATATTCTAATGTTACTGATGTAGACTTTGAAAGTTTACGTCTCCTAATCATATAGTGGATTTTCTTACTCGTTTTTCTTATAAATCTGATCAACATGCTTTTTTACTAGATTTGTTCCTTACCTTACATCCTAACTCTTATTGGGAATCATAACTGTGTCTTTAAAATTCGGTTAACGCGACAGTTTCTGTTGACATTTCATTTGCGTTATGTATTAGAAAGGAACCTCCTATTCACAAAATCACTTTCTGCTATCAGTGTACCGACTGGATCTCATTTCGTGATATTATTTGAAATACACCTTGGAATGAGATTCTTAACATTCATGATGAGAACTGTGCTACAGAGGTTTCTTCATGAGTTAAAGCCGGCATCGATGCTTTAGTTCGGAATTACCATGTGAAACTTCAATCTTCCTGGTTTACATCGGCCTGTTCTACCGCTATAATCCACAGAAATCACCTCTTTCGGCTGTTCCAGAGCGAGAGTTCCGATCACAAAAGAAACCTATTCGTACTCGCTTGTAATAATTGAAAACATGTCCTCAAAGAAGCTTAGTCTTTGTTTGCGGATAGAATGAGGCACCTTTTGCTCTCGAGACTACTGGTGGCTTTTTAATAGTATCTTAAATAAGAATAAGTTCTATCTCTCTCCTCTTTATTTCTTCTATTGATAAATCAAAATATTTTGCTCGTAAATTCGCCACAGATTCTATTCTTGATTCATCTGGAGTATCTTTACCCGATTTTCCACTTAGAGCTGAGTCTCTATTGAGTTATAAGCATATAACTCTGTTTATCAACTCTAAACTAGATCCCTGAAAACATGTGGAATTAATGATAATCTCTGCCATAGTTCTTAAGAAATGTGTGCCCGAATTGCCTCTTGTTCTCTCTAAACTGTACAAAAGTGCCTTGCTGCTTTTTACTTTCTTGCTTGTTCGAAATCCTCATCTGCAGTTCCTGTTTTTAAGAACTCTTCGAATCACTTGATCCTTTTGACTATCGGCCCATTAGTCATATATTTATTTTTGGTAAAACGCTGGAGGCTCTAATAAACTCTGGGTTGATTAAGCATCTCACCTTGCGAGGTCTTCTTTTAGAAAAGTAATATGGCTTTCGCTTCTCTTTAGGACAAATTCTGATGTGTTAAGGGTTATTGCTGAAAGAGTCTATCAAGCTTTAGATAAAAATGGTGAAGCTTGGGCTATTGCTTTTTATACCTCAAAGGCATTTGTTATATCGGTCTTCTTCACAAGTTGAAAGGTTATGGTTTTTCTGGATTAATTTTTGAACTGATTCAATTTTTCTTGAAATGAAGGTTCTCTAGAACGCCCACTCTTCAAGGTCTTTTTTGCATTAATACAAGCGTCCCCTGCGTTGTTCCTAATTTTCATCAACGTCCTTCCAGATGGCATTACTTCCCAACATAGTATCTATGCTGATGACACAACTATTTACTCCAGTCTTAATAGTAAGTCTGAACGGTTCGATAAGATCAAATTAGCAGCTGATCTAAAAATTGATTTATATTCTGTCGTTAACTGGGGCAAGGCTTGCTAATTGTAAAGCCTCCAAAACGAAACTGCTCTCTTTTAATCGTCTGAGAGAAACCTTTTCCCTTCAATCAGCATGGCAGATGCTAACCTCAAAGACAGTGACTCATTGCGCGTTCTCGTTGACATGAAGTCGAAAGATTGTATTGAATCACTTTCTAGATCCCCTGTTAGGAAATTTGGTTCAATATGTCCTGTTCTTACTAGACATTTTTCTTGACCAGAATCTATCGTACATATAAGTCTACCATTTGTAAATGCTTTGAATATTGTTGCCACATCTGATCTGATGCTACTGCTATATATTTAAAGAATCTTGATAAAATCCCCAAAAAGAATTTGCAATATAATTGGTCGAGACCTGGCATTTCAGCTCCAGTCTCTTTCCCACCACCATAATGAGGCTTCCCTCTGCTCTTTCGATACATTCTTTCGTGATAATTTTTCTGATGAACTTTTCTCTGTGATAGGAAGACTTTATGAACTTAAGCGCAGTACTAGATTGGCGGCAAGGCCTCATTATATTAAAGTTGAAACGGATAGATGTAACCGTATGTTTTATTCTAATAATTTCTTCTATCGCACTTCTCGCTTGTGGAATTCTCTGCCAGTTTCTTGCTTCCCAGTCAACTTTGATCTTCAAAAAATTAAAGTGTAATGTCAGTCATTATCTTCTGTATTCTTAAAACCCTGTTCTTTTATTGTCCTTACTTTCCGTAATAATATTTTTCTTTATATTCTCTAACCATCAGCGTCTAAGTGGCTTTATTGCCTTACTTGGGTTGAAATGATTAAAGAAGAAAAA
Organism: Acanthosepion esculentum; assembly: GCA_964036315.1. Taxonomy (NCBI): domain Eukaryota; kingdom Metazoa; phylum Mollusca; class Cephalopoda; order Sepiida; family Sepiidae; genus Acanthosepion; species Acanthosepion esculentum. The sequence continues at coordinate 2,410,638 of OZ038498.1, read as the reverse complement.
AGATGCAAATGAACTTCTAAAAATACAGAGGGAACTATTTTAGTTGTTAATTCCTTATTTTCGCTTTCATTGATTCTCAATAGGTTTTGTTTAATTGATTCTCACTATTAAAACTTTCTAACGATTGGCGTGTTTTTAGACAGTACGATTCCTTTGTTCTCTTGGCCACTGCTTTTTTCACCTTTCTCGACTTCTCTTTCACTCATTTCTTGGCTTTTTCAGCCAAAATCCTGAAGAGGGTTAAAGCTAAGTAAGAAAGATTCTCCAAGTGCAACAGACAGAAAAAGACGGTATTTACCCGTCACCTCCTGACAAGGTGGGAGGTAGCAAAAAGTCATTTTTATGCGGGGTTATTCCGAGCCCATAGTCATGGGCAAAAACTCCCCGTAGTCCTCGTATGCTTGGGGTCAGGCAGCTGTCTACCTCCACAGACGAACTCTGCTCTTCAGCATAGCCCCCTTCGGGTTCCTCTTCTCCCGGAGGGAGAGAAATCGACAAGCAATGTTCCCAAAACCCAGAGGTTTGGCAACAGACTAAAAAAAAAGAAAACCGTATTTACCGGTTAACTCCTCACAAGGCGGGATGTGGCACAAGGCAGTTTTTTTATGTGAGATCATTCCGAGCCCGAACTACTGGGATTGAGAGTGAAGGAAAAGTGTTTCGAAGGAACCGGAAAACCAAGCCTAAACATGTAACAAGAGATAAAACTGTACTCCTTAAAAAAAAAAAAAAAAAACGGAAAGGAGTGTGAACCGGACGATATGCGAACGTATCTATTCCTATGCAATGAATACGTACTTTACTCGTACGCTAATTAGATATATGGAGCTGGTTCCTGGGGAATGTATGTTGTTCATAAACAAATCGAAACATTATTATTTATTTATGTTAATGTAATATATTGCGCCCTGTGTGAATATTATTTCTGGTAACAATGTGGGTTTTTACTGTTGTTAATATATATGAATATTATTAATATATTAATGTTTTTCTAGTTTTAACTCGCGAAAATTTCACGGTTTTACTATTTGAATATTCACATGAATCTTAATTCTTAAGTTAATTATTAAATAAGCTCATGGTGACTTCTACGACAATAAAATATCCGTTGAAGCCCCTTTTATCGCATCGTTAAATATTTGATCTAAGCATATTTAACTAAATATTTGCTGCCACAATCATAAATATTAATGTTGCTCCTTATTTCATGAAATGGTTACAAATAAAAAGATTCGAAATTGACAACATTTTCTATTTCACTGAAACAGACGTTAAACACTTCTTTCTTTCTTTCTAAATCAAGTCCATCCTAACCAAGGCATTAAAGCCACTGAGACACAAGGGGTTTACTGGTTATGGAAGAATTAGAAAAGAGAAATACCACGAAGGAGCATGGAACCAGACGGGATTTCCACAAGCGAGGAGTACGAGAAAAAGTTCTACATCTAGCCAATTCAACTGTATATCGATGAGACCTCTAGTACTGAGCTTATATTCATAAAGTCTGGGTAGCATAGCGAAGAGATCATCCGAACAATTACCACGAAAGAATTTATAGAAAAGACACAAGGAGGCCACTTCACGGCGCTGCGAAAGTGAGTGAAGCCTAGGTACAAGATAAGAGCCAATAATATTGCAGATTCTTCTATGCATTTTAGCAAGAATCTCTAGATTTCTCACTGAAACCACGTAGTGTCATTACCCTTCCTTCCACGCGATCAAAACGGAATAGTCCATCATTTATGAGGTATTGGCAGGAGATGTTAATCACTTCTATCTTGTCTTCTCTTTTCTTTCCTTCCTTTTATGTATAAGGTATTGTCAGGGCGTAACGGCCGTGCAAACTAACGAATGGAGTGACAAGCACAATTATAATAACATGTTCGTTGTCATATGCCATAGTTTAAAGAGGGTTAACTGAATTTAATCTGATAAAAGCCTACTGGACCTCCAATGAAAAATAAAACTTATTAACTTTCAAATTGGCATGCAAGAAGAATTTAACAACCATGCAAGCAATAAGTGCGCGGGATTTTATTTTCCAAATCTAAACTTGGCCAGGAAGAGGAGCTTCCGAAATATTATACTGAGTGAATTACTAAGCTCTCCATATTCAGATAGGCGTCAGTAGTTAAATATTACGATTTGAATAGTTTGGCATAAGGCCAATCGTTTGAGGCATCCAGGGAGGCTGGAATTCATTACATGACTGCTTTGGTCTGCGTAACTCATTTGCTAACATTTTTCTACAGTAGACGCTCGGAAAATTGAATAGTTTCGGTAGAAACAAAGAAAATATTACTGAACTGCTAATATCAGTCCCTCTTATATATATATATATATATATATATATATATATATATATATATATATATATATATATAGCCATGAATGTTTGACAATAAAATTTAAGATGGACAAAGTAACAGAAATGTTTTTCTACAACAGAAGTGACCAACAACAAAGAAAATGGAAACAAAAAGGGCACTTTTACTTAACATGACGAGAGAGTTAAAATTTCTAGTGAGGAAAGAGGGCTTGGAAAATTTGACACTCTCAGGACATATTGAAGTCAAGATTGACAGAGATTGACTTAGTGAGCGTGAGTAAATGGACATCGGAACAAGATTTAGGAGAGATAACAAAAAACCAAAATTTATTATGAGTTACAAAGAACAGGGAATCGTGGAGAGCCATGATCGCCAATGTCCCGAAAAGCCATAGTTAGAAGAAGAAGAATGCCAAAGATATATTTAAAATTATCTCTATGAATATTTCGAAAATAAATTACACTTATAATGTACTGCTAGCAGTATTTTTATCCATTTGAAAAAAAAATGTTTTCTTTTCGTTAGAAAACACATTCAGTACATGCGGATATACATTAAACACATTCAGTACATGCGGATATACATTAAACACATTAAGCACATTCGGATATATATTAAAAACATTCAGTACATACGGATATACATTAAACACATTCAGTACATGTGGATATACATTAAACACATTCAGTACATGCGTATACACGTTAAATACATTGTTTAATACGCAAAATATTTTGATTTTAAAAACGTTCAATTCATTAGAATCATTCATCTTTAATAATTGAGAATAATTAATAAGTTAGTTATGATATCAAGACTTCGATTAATCCAGAAATGTTTCTAACTAATGTATCTGTAATGGCTCTAGTAGCCGTTTCCTTATAAGGAAATATTCAGCATTTATGCTATTCTTCAAACTTGGACTTGGATCAAAGTGTAGTATCTGCGTTCAGCAAGTGGGGACAAACTACAATCTTATCACACAAATTTGTTTCAGAACACAACAAATAAATGATAGATGTCTGATCCCCCGGGGATTTCAACTCTGCATCAGTACCTCTCTCGCTGCATCAAAGAGGGTCGGTGGAATATCGAGACCAGTTTTTGTCCTTGGTCAATATACACGCGATTTTAAACCGGCCTTATACCCTTTCCCGTCAAAAGTCGGTGTTTTGAATGCTGATTCTCAAATTTGATAGTTAGCCATGTCCTCTATACTTGAAGGATTAGCGCAACAAACAATTTTTACTCAGCTTGCCGTTCATTTTCTCTTGTATATTGTCGTTCTAGGTATGACGATAAACAGCATCCGGCAGCAAGGCCTCTGATCGGGAGATTAGATTTTTGGGTAGCGTGTGACCACCTCTTAATTGCTGTTGTTCCCAGGTCTACACTGACTCAGGGTGGTAGCACCTGTTAGAGTTCCAGGTATGGTCAAATAGGGAACCTCCAAACAAAAATCAACAGTACATTTTTATAATAAAATGACCAACAATACATTTTTGGCAAAATGAAAAACAATACTAAAAACAATGCAAAAATACATTTTTATAGTAAAATTACAAAAACTACATTACATAATCTACAAAATATATATCTAAAAAAACATACCTTTACTCAGAAATTATATAATTATGTAAAATTTATCTGTAGTTGAAAGTATATAATTACGTACAAAATATTTAGATTTCGGTATTAAATAACCCATAGAGGTGTTGATATGCCGCCAAACAAAATTAACCAACCTGTAGTGATTACTACTATGTTTGCCACGTCTACATTTTTCTCAACTGTGATTGGTCAAATAATAAATACTAGCTGTCACAGGACAATTTACTGATCGCATTCACCACACTGAATTTTTCCTACTGTTAATTCACAAACATGCTTTTGTTATAAAATCACCGATTGGGTAATTTTTCATCTAATCAGATATTTTTTGTGTTCTCTCGAAATTTCTCCCGCCGTTGTCCTGGGAGCCTACCGATAGTAATATAAACCAGGATTCGTTTAAAAAATAGACAGTAGAAGCAGAACTCAGTAGAACTCAGCAACTCACACGCGTCTACATAGACTATTCACTCTACTCACTGCGCACACACACACACAGAACTTAAATATCATTCACCATCAGTTCTATGTAACAAGCCAAGTTGCAACAGCTCTGTTAGTTATATATAATCCACAACTGAATTACTACATGTTCTTCTGAAAATATCATTCTATCTAATACAGAACTTTGAACATTCTTATTCAGAAAACTTGTTTTATTACATTTAATCTTTCAGCTAACAGATAAAGGGAAACTACTTCTTCTTTCTTATTGTTTCACACATTACAAAAAATGTTTTGTATTTGTTGATTTTAATATATATTTTATCGCTGAAACAAAAATCGGTTTTCCATTGTTTTTCCTTAATTCGAAAATGTATAATTGTTAAATGCTATTCAACACGCAGCCACATCAATCTTTTCAACACAACCAGCATTTAAAAACCAAACAACGAACATGAAAGAACTCTTTCATGGCATTAGTCCATATAATACCCGAGAATTTCTTGAAGAAATTAAACTGTATTCCAAAACTTCAACAAAACGGTAACATAGATCACAGATATCACCGACTTTTGTAATTATGTCTGCACAAACATGTATATGCACAAAAGCTGATCATCTACCAATTGTGAAAACAGAATAACATATATCATATTTTTATTACTTCAAAGCTCCCCCAAAATTAAATTTCAGCATTCAATGACCCATAAGGAGTTAATATGCCATTAAACAGAGAAATCACTCAATCAATCTTTTGTACTTTGCTAACGAATAGGAAAGAAATCGACAAAAATGAATAGTAAGCGTATTGAAGAAAAGCAGACGACAACGTAGCAAAGTCGATAACAGTCTACACATAAAATTAAAACAAAAAAAGCAATGAAACATTAACAATAAAAACAAATTAAAAAATGAAAAAGTGTAAAAATCTTATAAATCAAGGCAAACCGGAAAAAGCCAATCAGAAGTCGGCCATTTGCAGGAAATTCGACGTGTCACGTGACATTGTTAGCACACGCAGACTATCAGTTCATCTGCTTATTTATTAATTCATTCATTTTATTTTGCGTTGCGTTTATAAAACTATAAACTGCTATTTGCCTTCAAGCCCAACACTGACCACATTTTGGTTTTTCTTTTGAGGCAGTTTTTTGAACTTTAGAATATTCTATTCTTTCTTCCCTTTCTAGCAAACTTCATGTCGTCTCTTGTGAGTTTGCACGATTTTGTGCTAATAAATTGACATGAAACAACCACACACAAACACATACGATTTGTTTCCATGACAGTTACCGGGCCTACGCTTGCAACTCCGGGACGGTAATTGCTCAAGCAGGAGAAGTAAATTTCATAGGAAAATAAAATCAATTCACAACCAAAAGGTTAAGTAGTGAAACGATCAATAAACACAAAGACTCCCACGTCGTTATTAAATGAATGTAGACGCTAAGGTTTGGTGTTAGTTTGCTCGAATTAAGGGCAGTGACAAAGATTCTGTTAAAAATTAAATATTCGTTGTATAAAATGTTGTACCCCTAAGACCAAGAAAAAAAGTATTTATTTTTAATTACACAATTTACACGCGGACTATTGTCCTCATCTTATCACAACGTTTCAACAGTCTTCTGTCCTTCATCAGGTATATACCGATCAGGGTAAGCTACAGGGAATTCCGAACTGAAACGTTTATTTAAATTATGGAGATAGATTCTTGTCTTTCGTCTCACCATATCTAGGGATATCGCGTCTAATTCCTATTTTTAGTACTGTTCGGTTATTGCCTGTCCTCTTTCCACTCGGCCAAGGGATTGAACTCATACTATCATCGAATGAACGAAACAACCCTTTAATCGACGAGGCTATTATCCCTTTATTTTTTATATATATATATATATATATATATATATATATATATATATATATATATATATATGTGTGTGTGTGTGTGTGTGTGTGTGTGTGTGCATGTATGTATTGCATATTTAGGCAGCAATCCTTCATTTATACATGTTTCATTAAAGACGACAGACAAGGTGGTATGGTTAAGCTTTTTATTTAATGTTTTTTTTGTGTTCGAACAAGTGTTTCCTTTTATGAACACAGAGTGTGTAGAATCTGTCCAAATGTTTTATAACTTCGAGCGCTTTTGGCTAGGCATTTAGCCATTATCAAGCACGATATATATTTTTTTCAATTTAGTTGGGTGTGTGGGTTGTGTGCATGTTTTTAGTGTTATACAGATGTTTTATTTTACGAACACGGCACATAGCGGCCGTGTTTTTCCGTGTTGGCTTATTCCTTTTTATTATTAAGGCTTCCATTATCCGAAACATACTAGTAAAAAATACAAACATTATAAGCTCATCCATATGTAGAAAAAGATTAAAAATAAACATGAAATAAATTTCCCAGCATTATTCTGTGAATAAAACAAATTGGTGTAAAAATGATAACTGGAAAAATCTTAATTCTTGCAGACGCATTTCGTCTTCCGACTTTATCAAGGCAAACATATATATATATATATATGACTCTTCGGCAAAAAGCGAATTGAGTCCTCTCGGTCACTGTGTGTTTATATAAAAAACCAAATACGCTATAATTCACTTTCATCCCGACTTAGTGGTAGAATTTCCGAATGACGCCAATTCAGTCGGGTTTCGATCCTAGCTAGAGCCAACCGGACGCCTACCACACTGAAGAGCTGTGAAACAGCGAAACAGTCTGCCTGTAGATGACAATATATATATATATATATATATATATATATATATATATATATATATATATATATATATAAGGCTCAAACACTAATATTCCATGGTTAGGTTGGAATAGAAGTAGTTCAACTGGAAGTATACTGACCACTAATATTATCAATATCTATCTATCTATCTATCTATCTATCTATCTATCTATCTATACATATATATATATATATATATATATATATATATATATATATATATATATATTATTGGTTAATTATACTGAATTACCTATCTATTTCAGTGAAATCGGACATTTAAAAACACACTTTTATTTTTGTTCATCATGTTTAATATGTGTTAGAATGTATAAATTTCTAATTTTGTTTCTAAATTTATTTTCTTTCCCTTTCAAAACCCTATTAAGAATGAATACACAAGTCCGCACCTTTGTTGACTCCACCCGCCACCCCACACACACTCTTCTGGATTTCTTTGCATGGGTTTCATAAAAAACAAAGGTTTATCGCCAAAAGATCAATAGTTCATCTGAGCTTGAAAAACGCATTCAGTCAGCTGTGCAAGTGATAACTCCTGAAATGCTTCAAAATGTGCTTCGCAAAGCTAAGGATAGATTTGAAACTGAAACAAATATCACCTGAAGAAGGCCTGTGCGTACAACGGCCGAAACATCGTGAATGTGGCAATACAGATGAGGACAAGAAGTCACGAAACATGTAAATGGTGTAAATTGTTACAATACCTCATCTCAGAAATATAGACGGATCTTTGTTGGTGTTATTATACAGGGTGCGGCAGAAATACCTCCCACATTTTAAAGATTGATAAAAAGACCAAGATAACTGCTATTAAAAAATATATTTCACTGTTGTTTAAACAAAAGCCTTTAATTCTTCTTAATTTGGTTTTGAAAATGACATTCTCCAAATGGTGGTTTTTATTCGTCATCCACTGCTGTAGACGATTTCTAAAACTTGGAAATTTTCTGCAGTTCAAGCGCTTCTAGTTCTTCCAGAAGGCTTTCATTTATGCGCCGAACTGTGGCCCTGAAAATGCCAACCCATAACAATATCGATTTTCTGACTGGAGTAGAATCATTCCGATGTAACGTGACATGAGCGCAAAAAGCTCTCGGTGTTGCAATTACAGATTCAACAGTTAAAACAAAAATATGTTAAGGCATTAGCGAGATGAAGGCATCATTGCCACTTGCCTCAATTCACTAGTACCCCACAGGAAACAGTTTTAAATGTGGGAGATATTTCAGCCGCACCCTGTATAAAGAAAATTAAGTCGAATGTGTAATATTTAGTAATAAATTGTAATATTTTTCCTCGAGCCATGTTAATAATAATTACAACAGTGATATTCTTCTCGTTTATATGACATATCCTTTGAGGACGGAGGCGATCATGACTCTCCACAATATCCTGTCCTTTGCAGTTCTTAACAAATTTTGTTTCTTTGTTATTGTTCCTAAACCCTGTTCGACGCAGTTCGCCATCCATTTACTCAACTTAATTAACTGTTCTGCCTTACATTCCTCTGACCCTTTTGCTCGCAATCTGTCTTGTGAGTATCAAATTTCCAAGCCCTCCTTCCTCATTATGTGGCCCAGGAATTTCAACTGTCTCTTCCTGATGTTAAGCCTAAGTTTTGCTTTTGTTTCCATTTTCTATAACACATTCTTGCTCGCATGTTCGGTTCAAGGTATCTTCAGTATCCTTGTGTAGAACCTTGTGTCTCTGCTTGATCTTTGAGGAGATTGTCTAACATTCACTGCCTAATATCAGGATTGATATCATGTAACAGTTCAACACCATTTTCTATGTTAATAACCAAAGAAAGTAATTTTCTTCAAAAACTGGTTCTTTTCTCTTTTCTTAATCAGATTTTCGTCGGCAGATCATAAAAAATGCATAAATTGGAAAAATGCCTGAAAATTTATTCAAGGGATAATCTTTCAAAAACAGAATAGTAGCCATTATCTGTTGGAGCGTGATGTGAAAAACATGTTCGTGTCTCCAAACTCGACTGCAAGGAAACGTCTTACCAAAAGATTTGTGCGATTACCTTAGATTCTGTTTTTGTTCATTAATAAGTCATTGTATCTGGCTTTGATGAATTTTATGGAGTAATTATTTTGCCTCTCAATGAGTGCTCCTTTTTTGTGGCCTTGTGTCAATTTAAGATGAGCTTAGTAAATAATTCAAGATGCCTACTACAACAAGGTTGGAAGCAAGCGTATCTCGCATATCAATCCGCTATTGTAATCAGTTCTCTTCTCATTGGGTGTTGCTTAGTGTCCGTGTGACAGATTATGGTGAGATTAGCAAATAATCCCAGATGGATACCGTATCAAAAGTATAAGATCTATTGCGTTTCCCATACTAATTCGCTAGTATAATCAGTTGTCTGAATACTTCATTAGCGTGGCCTTGTGTCAGACTAATGTGAGTTTAATAATAAATAAAGTACCTAGAGTTCTATGGTTAGAATATTCCCTTTCTGACCATGAGATCCAGGTTTGAATCTCACCATAGTCAATTTGTTAGGAAAGTGACTTCTTGTTATTATCGGTCTGGAAGAGGCGATCCCAGCGTGCCTGAAAACTATACCACGGTTTGACTCAAGACTTGAGTGTGAAATTTGGTAGGCGAAACCCTTGGGAGACGTCGATGGCTGTGATAGCACAATGTCAAAAGTAATCGTGACCGAGGATTTGTTTAGACTGCTGATTACGCTAGATAACGCGCTCTCTCCCAGAAACTGTAACTAAGGTCTGCCTAGCAGAGTTGCAGTATAAAACTCTAGAAATGCTCTGTGAGTGTTGAACAAACACACATTTCCCTGAGCAGGCGTCTGCAATGGGGATTAACTAGCCGCTCTAGTAGACTGACATCCTCAGATTCGAGTGGCAGCACCATTTACGTTATTTATAGTTCTATGAAAGCCAGGAAGCTCGTCTTGTAGACCAGTTTGATATTGCAGTAATCGCGATCCTAATTGGCTTCTTCTACTGTAGCCTTGTGTCATTCAAAATAAAAATGTCTTTGTTATTAAAACCGTCTTCTTCTACGTATTTTGTTTGTTTAGGTTTTTTGGCAATCATGGCTCTCTACAACTTCTTGTCCATTGTATCTTTTAATAAGATTTCTCTTTTTGTTTATCCCTCTTAATCTCATTTCTGTCATCCATTGACGCAACGTTTATTCGTTGCTTTCCCCTGTGCCTGTTGCCGTCATTTTCCTCTCTGTGACTGTCGAATTCTCCAAACCCACTTTCCTCGTTATGTGCCGAAGAAATTGTGACTATCTTTTTCTGATTCTAAATATAAGCGCCCTTTTTGTTCCCACTTTACTTAAAACTTGGTCCCTACTTACATATTCGGTTCACGGTATTCTCAGCATCCTTCTGTAGAACCATATATATATTGTCTCGAGTCTCTTTTTCCTCTGTGCGGAGATTGTCTCGCAATCACTGCCATAGAGGAGATCTGATATTACATCACAGTTCAGTACTTTTTCTTTGATTAACTTGCACATACATGTGTGTGTGTGTGTGTGTGTGTGTGTGTGTGTGTGTGTGTGTGTGTGTGTGTGTGTGTATACAGAGTGCGATGGGTAAACTGTCACCATTTATATTTTTGATTTCGCGCATGCGCGTTCTTTTTTATTTTGTCTACTGTACAGTATAGTAGGGTCAGTTGGACACTGTCTGTGAGAAAAAGAGCAACATGACGCAATTCACTCCGCCAGAAATGTGCTGTACTGCTTGGAATTCGCACCTGAAGCTCCAATACGAACATTTCAGAGTTTTTGGGTGCCAATCCCAGGACTGTGCAGATGATTTGGAAGGAGTTAGATGAGTCTAATGGTGATTACGAAGGTAAGGCAGCTCGGAAAACTCACTCTGATCGTTCTGATAAGAAAAGAACTTTCGAATTTGTTGAGGAGTGTCTCAGACTCAACACGGAGGCCTACATCAAGTACCTTGAGGAGGTAGTGCTGCTCCGGGTCAAGAGAGTGACTGCTGGAAGACCCTATGTCTGGCAACAGGACTCTGCACCATGCTGCACATGCAGGATAACCCAGTCATGGCTATCAGACAATTTCTGCGACCTCATGACCCCTTACATCTGGCCGCCTAACTCTTCAGAATGAAACACCCTTGATTATTATGTGTGGGACACAGTTGAGCGAGTGATCAACAAAATTCTTTGTAAAACCAAAGATGAACTGAAGGCAAGGATTATGGCAGAATTCACCAACTTAAACAAATGGATCGTCCAGAAGAGTTACAGAAGATTCTGAAGTCATTTGGAGGCTGTGGTTGAAGCCAATGGTGATGTTATTGAAAAAAAACTACTCTTAAGTATTTTAAGATATTTTTGTGTAATTTTGGTAAATATATCTATTAAAATGAGATGCCAATATTATTTTCATTTTTGTGTAATTTAGAAGATAATTTATACAACGCACCATGTGTATGTGTGTGTGTTTGTGTGTTTGTGTGTGTGTAGTTTGACAATATTTATTGGCATAAACGTTATTTTAGTTTTAATTTGAATTATCCTGATACTTTTATTTAGCTTTGTGAAGTCATTTTTCTCTATTCCAATGCGAACTTCGGATTTTGGTGTCACAATTTCCATCGTCTGTTAAAACGCTTTCTCGATATTTAAATTGTCGTCTTTTGTTCGATTTTCGTGCCTCCCATTCGTAGTTCTGTCTTAGCCTGTTCTACTCGCAGGCAACCATCGATTCTGTCTTCTTACAATTGATAGTCCTTTCTTCTCACCATCGATTCTGTCTTCTTACAATTGATAGTGCTTTCATCTCAACATCGATTCTGTCTTCTTACAATTGATAGTCCTTTCCTCTCACCATCGATTCCGTCTTCTTACAATTGATAGTCCTTTCTTCTCACCATCGATTCTGTCTTCTTACAATTGATAGTCCTTTCTTCTCACCATCGATTCTGTCTTCTTACAATTGATAGTCCTTTCATCTCAACATCGATTCTGTCTTCTTACAATTGATAGTCCTTTCCTCTCACCATCGATTCCGTCTTCTTACAATTGATAGTCCTTTCTTCTCACCATCGATTCTGTCTTCTTACAATTGATAGTCCTTTCTTCTCACCATCGATTCTATCTTCTTACAATTGATAGTCCTTTCTTCTCACCATCGATTCTGTCTTCTTACAATTGATAGTCCTTTCCTCTCACCATCGATTCCGTCTTCTTACAATTGATAGTCCTTTCTTCTCACCATCGATTCTGTCTTCTTACAATTGATAGTCCTTTCTTCTCACCATCGATTCTATCTTCTTACAATTGATAGTCCTTTCCTCTCACCATCGATTCCGTCTTCTTACAATTGATAGTCCTTTCTTCTCGCCATCGATTCTGTCTTCTTACAATTGATAGTCCTTTCTTCTCACCATCGATTCTGTCTTCTTACAATTGATAGTCCTTTCTTCTCGCCATCGATTCTGTCTTCTTACAATTGATAGTCCTTTCTTCTCACCATCGATTCTGTCTTCTTACAATTGATAGTCCTTTCTTCTCGCCATCGATTCTGTCTTCTTACAATTGATAGTCCTTTCTTCTCGCCATCGATTCTGTCTTCTTACAATTGATAGTCCTTTCTTCTCGCCATCGATTCTGTCTTCTTACAATTGATAGTCCTTTCTTCTCACCATCGATTCTGTCTTCTTACAATTGATAGTCCTTTCTTCTCAACATCGATTCTGTCTTCTTACAATTGATAGTCCTTTCTTCTCACCATCGATTCTGTCTTCTTACAATTGATAGTCCTTTATTCTCACCATCGATTCTGTCTTCTTACAATTGGTAGTCCTTTCTTCTCCCATCAATTCTGTCTTCTTACAATTGATAGTCCTTTCTTCTCACCATCGATTCTGTCTTCTTACAATTGATAGTCCTTTCTTCTCGCAATCGATTCTGTCTTCTTACAATTGATAGTCCTTTCTTCTCACCATTGATTCTGTCTTCTTACAATTGATAGTCCTTTCTTCGCACCATCGATTCTGTCTTCTTACAATTGATAGTCCTTTCTTCTCACCATCGATTCTGTCTTCTTACAATTGATAGTCCTTTCTTCTCGCCATCGATTCTGTCTTCTTACAATTGATAGTCCTTTCTTCTCACCATTGATTCTGTCTTCTTACAATTGATAGTCCTTTCTTCTCACCATCGATTCTGTCTTCTTACAATTGATAGTCCTTTCTTCTCACCATTGATTCTGTCTTCTTACAATTGATAGTCCTTTCTTCGCACCATCGATTCTGTCTTCTTACAATTGATAGTCCTTTCTTCTCACCATCGATTCTGTCTTCTTACAATTGATAGTCCTTTCTTCTCACTTTCCTTCATCACCTTCTGTACGAGGTCCTGCAGTTTTTTTTCTGTGTCTGCTATCAACACTTTTTTAAACGTCACTTCAGCGCGTAGGCTACCCAGAGACTCTATTATTTATATCTAAAATTAACTCGATCTCTTGGGATGACTCTATAGACATCTAAAAAAGAAACCTGAAAATGCAAAAATCTCTAGTGGACGAATCAGGAACTTAACGAAAGACGAATAAGACATCAAAGTGATGACATGAAAATGGATATACTTGTAAGTTAGAAATTTATTTTCTATATTGTTTTCTCCTTATTTTTCATTGGATATTTAGCGTATTTCTGTTTAGAATGATATTCACCCTATACAGGACACAAGAGCCACTCGAGTTAGAGGGTTAGAGTAAGAAGTACGGTTTTTAGTGATATGTGGAGAATATAAGGGTTGACACAAGATTTGAAGAGGTTAAGATTGTAAGGATCGGGTAAGCATCGTCTTGGGAGTCGGTTCCTCAACACAGCAGTTCATGAGAAGAAGCTGTCCGAGTGGATTTTGCATTTCAGCAAGTGAATACGATGGGAATTAGGGTGCTTCGTTACAATGAGCGTAGGAAGACAGGTCTTAGCCGCGAAGGTAAAGACTTGTGAAATTAAGGAATGGAATTCCTCTGAACACTTTCCATAGAAATAGCGATAGAGCAGCGATAGACCTGTGACATTTTATCTGTGGGAAAGGCGTTCCAGGGTGGAAGATAATTAATTACGGAGAACACAGAGACTCTTTTGGACTCTATCGAGACTGGAAGCTCTTGTTCATATATAGCAACAGTATTCCATTTTCGGACTGCTCTGGCTCTTGTAAATGCAGAGAATAGCAGCAGAAGACGACACAGGGAAACGACGATGTTTCCAGCATTAATAATATCGATGTTAGTTTTTAAGGGAGAAAAAGGGATCAATTCCTACAAGTAATCCCTAAAAATCCAATTAATACTAAGATTAACTGTTAGATATAATTTCAAACTTAGAGCTAGGATTAGCGATAAATTAAGCTTTGAGTTAGAGTTAGGTTGGCTGTCTTCTTAAAATTGATGCTTAGTCCTTCCCTCCCGCTTTCCTTTACAACCTTCTGTAGGCGCTCCTGTACTTTCCTTTCGGTGCTCAAGTCAACATTGTGGCCTCTGCATAATTGTCTGCTATAATTAAATTATTTGTGTAGTTTGCTATTTTTAACGGTATACTACATTTTCATTAAATAGAAAGCTTGTAATGTTACGTTAATCTCGTTCTTTTTTTCTGGTAGGCATATTATGCTTTCTGTTTGAATTACGTACTCTAATAATTGCAAGATTTGTTTCTCTTGTGTTTATTTTAATAGAATATCTTGTTTTCTCTCCATGTTTTCCCTTCCTTTGTAGATTGTTGATCTTACAGCGTGTTTGCTTGTTATCACGACCCCTGGAGCTGCCGGTGGTTTTGTCAAAGAAACATTTGCAAGTGATTCCTGCTTCTTTTGCAGTATGACTTGGTATTATTATAATACTTATATTAATATTTTGTTCTACTTACTTGATCAGTTGTGGCACAGATTCCCTTGGCATCACTATAGTCATTGTACTTATGGTATTGTCATCGCTTGAAATGATGTTCATTCTGTTTTCGTCAGTGAAACCGATGCCGATTAGCAGAATTTTTAATTTTATTTATCATTCGCCGAGAAGCCGAACTTCCGGTGGAGTTTAAGCTAGCTCCTGTGGAGGGCTTTTAGTCCTTCGGCCTTTTACCTTCAGCGTCCTATGTACGTAAAAGTTATAAGAATTTGCAAATAATAAAATTATTTTAACTTTAGTCGACACCTTAATTCGGCATAATCTTTCTTCGTATACGCAACCGATCTCTGTAGTTTGTTTATATGCGTAATTTTTTCTTTTCTTTTAAAATCACCATTCTTTATGATTCCTTCACATAAAGTGATTCTTAAAAGACATTAGAGGACCTGAACTATGTAATATTTCGAATACGTCACAGTACGCGTGCTAGAAAAAAGAAGAAAAAAAGACATATGAGCAACGTACCGTGACCAGCTTAAGTTTTAATTACGGTTTAATTAGACGATATCAAATGTAATTGCGACGAAAAGCGAAATTAAAGTTAAACTTTTTTTAAACCATTGAATCTGTTCAATATTTAAATTTGACTTTAAATGAGTTATTTATTTAATTTTTAATCGCGTGTAACTACAGTAGTTACTTTGATTCGCCGAGATCGAAAAACGGAGAGACACACGTACACTGCGTTTTATTTATATAGAGTCTTACGGGTTGAATAGGAAGCAAACTCCTTATTCACGGCGACACACAGCAAAGCCCATTGAGATAATAACATTACCAACAAATATAACCTCCATACGCTCTTGTTTCGTTCATTACAGTGCATTGCTCAAATAATCATCAGTCTCGTGACCAGGTGTGGCCGTAGGGTGTGGTCGTAAGGTGTGGTCGTAGAGTCGCTTGCACAGCCGGGCATGCGACCAGTTCGCTCCACGCAGTAGCGTTTCTGTTAGACCGGACGGGCTTATCCCTCTCCAGGTCAAATAACAGTCGATGTCTTCCAGTTTCAAAACTCGGTTTGGTCACTGACACAAGAATCCATCGGGAGAACCTTTCGCCCTGGCTACTGAGTTCTGCCAAGGAAACCTCCTGACCCAGCGATACTGTTTCATCACCTCGCTGACTGATTCCATAGTTGTAGATCCCAGACTACCCACTTGTGCTACATGACCGTTGCCCCTACAAGGAGTTTCATGCGATTTTTGGCAGGGCTTGTTTTTAATTCTATTAGTGGGAGAACCAGTTTAATTGCAGGTAACTTGTCCATGGGCAGTTAGTACTAGGTTTTATGACACCACTGTCAATATATAGTGACCTGGTTTGAAATGGAAAGTAAATCAGTCATGAACCACCATTTTCTTACAGAATTTAGAATTTGAGTTTTTTTTCCCTTTTGACGTTTAAGTCTTTCTACATCACTCGTAAATGAAATTGTATCTATGTTATTCTTCTTCTTTTATGTGCCGTGTCCCTTCGGGACGTAGGTGATCATGGTGATCCACAACTTTCTATTCTTTTTAGCTATGTCCATTTACGACTCCTACCAGGCTATGTTCAGCCATCCATTTACAAAAGCTTGTTAGTTAGGCTACTCGCTGTTTCCCTTTGCCACCCTGGCTTTCATTATATCCTGTTAGTGTTAATGTTTCCAAACCATCTTTCCTCATTATGTGTCTCTAAAATTTCAACTGTCTCTTTCTCTTTCGAAGTACAAGTTTTGTTGCCGTTTTCCTTAAAACTTCATCGTTATTCACATGTCATGTCTATGGAATTCTCAACAGCCTTCTGTAGAACCACGTCTATGATGCGTGAACATCCTGGGTATGACGATAAACTACATCCAACAGCAATAACTCTGATTGGGAGGTTTTGAGAAGCGTGGAACCACATCTTAATTGCTGTTGTTCCCAGGTCCACTCTGACCCAGGGTGGTAGCACCTGTTAGGTTTCCAGTCATGAGCAAAATAGTTAAACCCCACACTGGGGTCAAAAGAATTTGAAAGTACATTTTCGAAGAAAAATATCAGCAATAAATTTATGAAGAAAAAATATTACCAGCAATACACCCCCCCCCAAAAAAAACAGTAATACACATTTGACAAAGTGTATACCTGAAAAGAATTGATCAATGAAACCAGCCTCTTGACAAAACATCTATTTGCAAAAATACATCAATGAAACCTATTCTACAAATTGATTTCTTACGAAAAATACATATTCGATTCATACGAACCTATTCTAAAAACCTTGTCGGTATTAAATAACCGATTGAGGTTGATATACTGTAAAACAAAATAAACCAAACCGAGCCTGATGCGACTAGTCCCATCTTTATCTGTGAGTTAATTGTCCAGCATTCAGTGCCATTTCTATTATATAACAGTTCGGTATGCTTTTCTTTAGAAAGACAAAAAACGTCAAAATGAATAAACAATTTCTCTTTTATTCAAAATGAATAAACAATTTCTCTTTTATTCCATTTTATTTTTTACTTTGTTATCACATCACCGAGTTCGTTTTTACATTTGGTGATCATTAAATAAACATCGTGGTTTGGAAATTATTTGGATATTGTATTAAAAATCAGGAAAAATAATAAGGAAAAAGATGTTAGTGATAATATTTAATTGGGGGTAATTTGAACAACTTAAGACGTTTCATATTTAATTCAGTTACTTTTCTCAAAATTAAACCGTTTATCATACGTTATATATATATATATTTTCTTCATTTTTTTATACATATAGGGGTAATGAAATTTTCTGAGCCCGACCCACTTGTCAACATCTGTATTTCAATAGCCAAACACCAGAGTACTGATTGGGCCAAGAATATATTTATATCTCTGTTTGTATAGGTATATACGAAAGTAAATATATATAAACTATATATCAATTTTCATATAACAAGAAAAATTTTAGGGGGAAAAGTAAGACAAAATAAAAAAAACGTTTCCTGTTACACGAAGATTTTAATATATATATATATATATATATATATATATATATATATATATATATATATATATATATATATAATGAAATGGACAAAGTTCAACAATTATTTAAAGACACTTTTATGTTTAACATTCTTTTTATAGATATAAGTATTTAAGTAAATGCTCTGTTTTATAATAAACAGTATTAAATAACATTTACCGGCCTGAATATCCGATAAATTTTCATAGAAGATATTCCTCCTCAGTCAGGATTCGAACCTGTATCCTATACGGAAACGTCATATAGCCTGACGTGCCTTTTTAACCGATTCGGCTACTGAAGATCGTTCGGTTGGCAAGGTCGAATTTAAAAAGGCACGCCAGGCTATATGACGGTTCCGTGTGGGATACAGGTTCGAGTCCTGTCTGAGGACGAATATTTTCTAGGAAAATTTCTCGGACATTCAGGCCCGTAAATGTTATTTAAAACTGTTTATTATAAAGAGAGCTTTTACTTAAATACTTGTATCTATAAAAAGAATGTTAAACATAAAAATGTCATGTCTTTAAATATATATATATATATATATATATATATATATATATATATATATATATGTGAAAAGAACAATTTTAGGGGAAAAGTATGACAAAACGGAAACAGTCTAAAGGACGAAACGCGTCACACGACAATCTTTCCGCTTTGTCATATATATATATATATATATATATATATATATATATATATATATATATATATATATATATATATATATATATATATATATGATTCTCCCATACTGTCAATTTGGAAAAGTATCAAGCAAAAGAAAAAAAATACAAAAGACGAAACGTGTGGAACGGAAAAATTTTCGATTTGTCATACGTTTTCCCCCTAATATATATATATATATATATATATATATATATATATATATATATGTATGTGACAAAAATATTTTTCTCACCTGTTTTTATTTTTGCTTAGTTATGTTCTTAGTATTTATATATGTGTGTGTGTGTGAGAGAGTTTAATTCAATTGAGTTTCAATTCTCCCATCTTTCATATTTTTTCTTGTTCATTTACTTCTCTTATGCAAACATTATTGTCTTATCTTTTGAAACTGAAATCTAATCTCTCTCTAGGATTTACTTTGTGTGAAATAGTGTCCCAAATACATTCTATAAGAGCAGCCAAAAACTTTATTTTTATCTTAATATTTTTTGTTGACAATTTCTATTAAAGGCCGGCTTCACTTTTCTCTTCAAAGATAACAAAGAAAGGTGGTATGCAATACAGTGTCTTTTGGTGTGTGTCGTGGGTAGATATATTCATATGATATTATATTAGTTGTGGATAGATTTTGGTAGGCGGTAGTGTTGCTACTCCTTCACCATGTTCAATCCATTTGAAAAACATGTGACGTCATTCGTAAGCTAAGGGCATTTTCTGAAAAACAAAACAAAACACAACATGATCAGAAAAGAAAGTGCATTAATTATATATATATATATATATATATATATATATATATTTCAAAAGAATTAAATGAATTTATTTTTTTTTTGTCTTTTAAGTGCATTATATATATATATATATATATATATATATATATATGAACAATTTTAATATATATTTTTGTTTATATGTTATTTTTATAGATACAAATATTTAAGTAAATGCTCTGTTAAAAAAGAAAAAAATATTAACAACATTTACTGGCCTGGATACCCGTGAAATCTCGAAGAAAATACGTGCCCTCCGACAGGAATCGTTTCAGTATCCTACACAGAGCCGCTTTATAGCCTGATGTGTTATACCATTTATACTATACCATTTAGTTACAGAGGAAATTGTTTGGTTAGCGATATATAAAGAATCACATTAATTTTATTTTTTTAAATAATTATTTGCATTATTTACACATTAATTGGACTGCCATCCTCATCTTCATTGCCATATTCACAACGTTTCGGCCGTTGTAAAAATAACGTTTGAACACACACACACATATATATATATATATATATATATATATGTATATATATATATATGAGTAGAACACTGAAAGTGGCGGTGTTACCAAAACAGTGGTCGATGTCTATTAACAGAGCTAAAATTTATACTAATAATAAATTTTCATTTTGTTCTTGACTGTAAACATCTGACTTTCAGCCACAGAAATCAGTTATAAAATCCGATTTGAAATGCCAACTCTATAATAGCCAACTTTGGCAAAAAAGGTTTATAGCTTCAATAGAAGCCTTACCATTTTTTTTCGGACTTAAAGTATAATTGCGAATAAACTCGTGGCAAACACGAGATAAATCGTTGTTGACATAATAAAACCATGTGTTCAGATCTAATGGATTCACTCGCTTGAAATTATTTTTAATCATTGATCTGAATAAATATTTGCTTGTACATGATAGACATCATACATCGCCCCAAACAGCAAAATATAAATTTTAGCGAGGAGTTAACTCATAAAAGGAATGTTGTTTTCAAGGCCATTAGCTTATTGTGTAGATTTTCTTTGAGTAAATATTTCATTTGATGCCAAAGTCAGAAGACACAGCTAAGAGAGAATCCATTTTTCGCGAGATATCTCGTCAGTCTCCCCGAAATGTTCTCAACCCATTTTTCTTTTTTTTTTTTTACCCATGGACCACTTTTAGCCTTAATTTTTTTTGGTGGACCCCCAAAATGATTCGATGCAAGAAAAAAAAGAAGCTTATTTTATTTTTTACTAATAGATAAGTTTATGAATTGTATTATAGAAAAAGTAAATGTGTATCTTTTATTTTGAAATAAAACGAATTTAATGAAAATAAACCTGTATTTAATAATTAAATTCTATGGAACATTTATGTAGATTTATATAAAATAACTTATAATAAAACATTTTAAAATGTCTCTCTATATCTCTGAGATGAGGTATTATGAATATTTGCATTAATTACATTACTCTGACTGTTATCCTCTTCTTCACTGCTGTGGCCTGGTATTGAACTTACAACTGGGTCTAGTCACTGGATCTAACCAATGTATTTATCCACTGGGAATGTGTTCAATACTAAGCCATAGCAATGGTGAACCCAAAACTTAGAGAGCTGAGTTAAAGGGAAGTAACTGAGTCATCCGGAAGCGGCGTGGCTCGCTGAACTAGAACAATCTACCCCAGTAGACGAAATAAAAAGTTCGGTTCAAAGTTAGAATCACCTGAAGAAGGCCGGAGCGTACAACGGCCGAAACGTGAATATGGCAATGAAGATGAGAATGACAGTTTGATTGATGTAAATAATGGAAATAATTATTTTAAAATATGTTAGTAATTAATAAAGTAAAAAATAAATTATTATTAATACATTAAATTCAAATAATTAAGTTATAATAAATTATAATCTTTTCATAATTATATAATTTTCCTTTATATATATAGTCCCTCCTTAATATATGATTCACAGTTTTTATTCAAATTTTACAATGAAAATATCCGGTAAAGTAAAAGGGACGCAAACATGCATGGCTTGGACTTATTTTCTGATCATTTTTTATTTGCTTTTCTATTTTAAGTATTTTAATATGGCTTAGATTAGTGCAGAAATTCCAATTCTCAGTTGTTCCGACCTGAAATTACTCTATGGACCACTAAAATATTACCGTGGTGACCGAATTTGTGATTTTTTGTGGGAAACTCCAGTAATGTTAGATGCCCCCTCAGGGTCCATATGGAACCCGTTTAAGAACGACTGGTTTAAAGGAACTAACGATAACAAATGTAGGCCAGCTGATAAACGATTGAAAAAGAAAAACATTATTTTAAACACAATGTCAATATTAATAATAAAAAGTGAAACATGTCGGTTGGACAAGGAATTACAAAACATCAGGCAAAAAGTGAATGAAATGTTGTTCATGTGACAATGGTTGAAATTTTGTGAACACACGAAAATATATGAAATGGTAATGGTAATGGTGGCATTAACCGTTTCTTTATAAAGAAACAATCGGCATTCTTTGATCGAGCAGCCAGTACTATTGTCGGTTGAAATTTCTAAAATCGTTCTCTTAAATCAATTTTTCAGGAAAATAAATTTCTCAAGTCCAGTACTTGTTGCTTTTTCTAGTATTGATCAGGGTTTCCTTTCTAACCTTTTATTTGAAATCGTGTAGAATGTCAGTATCTTGATTATGTCATTATTTTCTCTTTTGAGTTACATGTGATATCTCTTTTAGCTGTTGGAAGTCTTCTACTGATGTGCTTTCTGTTAATTGGTACAGCTCTTTGTGATTCTGTAGCGCCAGTCCACAAGTTTCGAAGCTTAAGTATAAGCTTCACTCGCTCAAAGCCATAGTTGCCCATTGATCTTAAAAAAACGTGGGCAGAAATAAACAGAATTCGATAATCTAGAAGCGTTTTTTTAATTTTGTTTTTCCTTTTTGGAAGATATAAATATAAAAATGAATAAATGAAGGGATTTATTTTAGAAGTACGAATAAGCAGAATTTTCCACACAGCAATGCACATCAAACCACGCAGGAGAAGTAAAAAAGAAAAAGAAAACTATAACTCTTTTACCCTAGGAAATAGAACACTGCAAACGGAAATGGAAGAAGGGTAGGCAACTCAGATTTTCTAAGGGCAATTAACACTGCAAATGCGCATGCGTGTTGCCACGGCTTGCTGTTTATTGGAATTTTTCTGCCATAAAGCCGCTTTAGTGGAAAGTCTATCAAATTGGTTATATAAAACTAGTTTAATGAACAATTATTCTTGAACAGTGGCGAATGATTAAGGAAGAAAGATTTAAAAAATGTTGAATGCTTATTAATTGGAAATGACAACATCAGCCTTTTCGTGATATATCTATATCTATTTGTATAATCTCTGTTTATGCATTTTAGTAATAATTTTGCCCACAAAAATATATATATGTGGAAGACGATGCATTGGGGAACAGCGGGAGCAACTACATTTTGCCCCCGTACATAACTGTGGAATGTGTACAGACTAGAATATGTAATAGAGAATGAAATACATAATATTTAATGGGGTTTTTAAATTCAACCATAATCACCAAATTCAGGCCTGAAGATAAGAATTGGTGATAATTAGCAAGGTTTTCGCTTTTCCAAAAGACAAAAGAGTAGATCTAAAAGAAAGCGAAAAGACTGATAAGTAAGTTGATCTTACTAGAGAGATGAGGAAGTAATGGAACATTAAGATGACAGTTGTACCAGTCATTATCGGAACACAGGAAATACCACTCCAAACCTTTGAGAAAAACTGATAGAACCGAAAATTTGACGGACGGTTGGATGCACCTCCATGACCTCCATTGGTGAAAACAGCTAGAATATTGAAAGGGCTGCGGGATTGGGGTTTGAAAATTAATAATAATAATAATAATAATAATAAATAAATAACTCGCTGTGATTTTAAGATTGAAATGCATTACTCAAACTCAGACGAGAAAATCGGATGTAGTAGTCGTAAACAAGATGCCGGATCAAGGATTTCACTTTTCCGGCAGATGACAGAATAAAGTACATTGAGCTTATCAATTGTTTCCCCAATATAAGGCCTAAAAGCCCCTCAAGATAGAGGGTTATTGAATGAGGTTGTTGTGCGAGCATAAGACGAGAAGGTAAGAAAATCAGATCATGAGGCTATGTAGGAAAGATAACAGTTGTCCATAGATTTGTAGATGTGTAAGTTTGTAGCGATTGGGGAAGTATCATCTCGGGAGCGTACTCCACAAAGCAGCGGCTTTCGGGAAGAAACTGTCCGAATGGAACTTTCTTCTTACCTAAGGAATACAAAGGGACAATGACGGAAGCAAAAGGAATCTGTGGAGTGCCATGATTGCTTACGTCATTAAGGGGCATGCTGTTAAATATATATATATATATATATATATATATATATATATATATATATATATATATATATATATATATATATATATGTTTATATTCCATCCTATTTTCCTGAGTTCTTTCTGCTTTCATTAGAGGGTCCAGTATAAAGTCATGGCAAGCAAGAGGTGTAGCCAAGAAAAATATGCTATTTTTTATTTTTCGCTTCTGTTGCGTCATTGAACAAAAGTAATATAGATCTTTAGCATGAAGCAATCATTTTTAGATTGATGCGAAGACAACTCATAACAGTTACAGGAAGAAAACAAAGACAGTTATTGAATGGAAAACACTGACAACAAAAATAACGATCTGTTCGAAGGGGAAGCGGTCAACTCGTTTGATACTGCTTATTATGATTAAATAAGTTTCCAGCCTTTTCTCTTCATCTTTCAGCTGCGTAATAAAATAAATTAAAATCTAAACCCGATAACACAGTATTCTTTGCGGAAAAATAACTAAAAGAAAAAAGAAGAAACTTCTTAACAAGTTCAATCCGTCGTCTACGTTTTAATATGCGATTTATTTTCGCTTCAACCTAATTTATCGTTGAAATATTTTTATCTCATATAAAGCGAAAAAATATTGTCTGATAGTAAACGATTTTATCGATCACAATTATAGCAAGATATTTATTTACAGCAATCAATATAATCACAAAATTGACCAACAATACATTTTATAGCTTAATAACAAACATTTTATATGTAGTTGAAGGCATGCTGTTGCGTTCAAAATATTTAGATTTCGGTATTAAATAACCCTTAGAGGTGTTGATAGGCAGCTATAAAAAATCAACCAGTTATATATTTTTAAACATAAATAGGTTTAGTTTAAGAAAGCATATATATGGATAATGATTTTATTAGGAAATGAACGAAATCTTTTTTGATATATGATCACTTGAACATAATGTATACATATATATATATAAACTCGTCATAACGCATTAACATCATTTTGCACTCCTAGATAGTATAAACAAGAAACATACAATTTTCAGTTTTTCTTTTTTCATTACAGTACTTACCGAGTCAACGTATAATTTCTCCAACGCTGGAGTTTTCGCTCGAAGTTTCTCCAAATTATTTCCGAGAAAGTTTTTCTTTATAAAATTCAGAATTCCTCTGGTATTCAACTATTTCTCTTTTGTTTTTTTCAAAAATCATATTTTCGTCTGTTTCAAAAAAGCATACGCGGATCTTTTTTTAAAGACAACGTCATTTTTTTTACTTAGTAATATTCAATAAAGAAAGTATAATTTCTTTTCTTTCTCGATTGAAATCTTCTTTGGGATCTGATGATGCTGATTTTGAAGAAGTTACTAACAACGCCGAAATTCCTGGTTTTATTGAGGGTCACAAATGTAGAAAGCATTTTTGAACATATCATTTTGATCTTGAGATCAAGAACTTGCCGTCGTATTTCGTTGTCCGTGCTTAATAAACTTGACCATTATGGAAGAAATATGAATTCTAAACCAAATTAGTATATTTTTATTCTTAATCTTACAATTACTTCTCAGAACTTTTTCTGTTTTTTCTTCTTTTTTTTTGTGCAGAATTCTTTTTTTCCTTTTCGGTGTTCTTTTTCTGACCAGCGACTATCCTCAATTTTTAAAGGATTTTCATTCATCCGCTGTAAATAATTTTGGATTTTTTCTGTTAACTCACCCCAAATAATGTAGTTACTTATCGTAAATATTAATTCACACAAGAAATTATAAATTTTAAATAAAATTTGTTTTCTTATTAAATTTTGGTACTCTTTTGAAATTATAAATTTTATATCAAAATTTATTTAGTTTGCCTCGCAACAACTCCAATCCTAAGAATGGAAAATTCCCAAAAATCAAGGAATTCTCCACATTTCTTAAATGCGGGTGATATTCGAGGTACTTACATGGAATGTTTTCCAATTTAAAAAAGAAAAAAAATAGAAAAGCGAAAATCACTTTTTGGCTTGTTTACTTAGAACTAGCGCACCTGTGTCGCCCACATTTGGGGCGTTCGCAAAGGTTAACCCAACAAGAATGCAATGAAAAAGCTTCGCTCTCGGAGAATTTGGCGTGAATTTTAGTAAATACAAATTCTTTTTATTTTGGGGTGAATTAATATTGGGGGGGCGACATCCATAATTTTGAATAAATTTCTTGATTGAGTAAAGCGCTATTATTGGCTACAAACATTTTTTTTATGAATTGCATTCATTGGACGAGAAGCTGTAAACATTTATTGATAAATTTCTTGGATGAGAAGCCTTCATCCGCTGTAAACACTTTTTAATAACACTTTTATAATATATATACAAATTTATAGTTTCATTTATTGTGTGTATGCTATTGTCCGCTCTAAACAAATTTAATGAATTTAATTTATTAGACTAAAATCTCTTATCCTTTGTAACAAAAAAATTTTAATGATTTTTTTTACTGGACGAAACACTATTATTCGCTGTAAACAATTCATATTGTTTTCGTTTAATTGGGTGAGACGCTATTATCGACTCGAAACAATTTCTGATGAATTTCATTTAGGGATGAACATTTATTATACACTGTATAGAATTTTGAATGAATTTCGTTTATAAAGCAAGAATAATGTTAAATTATTATTATTATTATTATTATTATTATTATTATCTTATAATAATTGTGCTTGTCATTCAATTCATTAGTTCGCACGACCATTACACCTTGTCATTGCCTACTACATAATGAACTATTCCGTTTTGATCACGTGGAAAGACAAGACGTATCAGAGACGCTAATTGGTTTCAGTGAAAAAAAAGAAAGAAAGAAAAAAGAAGAAAGAAAGATAGAAATGTTTAATATTTCCAGCTTATATTTGATAAATAATGGACTATTCTATTTTGATAACGTGAGAAGACAAAATACATCAAACACGCTACTTGGTTTCAGTGACAAAATGAAAGAAAGGAAGGAAGATGGAAGTGTTTGACGTATGTTTTACTGAAATGAAAAATGTTGTCAATTTCAAATTTTTTCATTTGTACTCCCTTACTTCTTACAATAATTCATATTTATGATTGCTATTGCATTATTTTGTTAAAGTTGTTGAGTTCAAATATTTAACGATTTCATTGGGAAATTTCTACGGATATTTTATTGTCTTAGAACTCGACACGATCTCAGTCAATCATTAACAGTAGAATTAAGATTAATCAGAAATTTCACATAAGAAATGCGTGAAATATTCACCGGTTAAAAGTAGTTGCTGTTGTTATTATTATTATTATTATTATTATTATTATTATTATTATTATTATTATTATTATTCGAAAATCCTAAATTTGAGTAAATTTTACATCGAGTTGAAAAGATCCCACGTGAATTTCTGTTTAGATTTCTCACCAATTTTTGTAGTCTTTAAATTTTGATACAAACACAAATCCCATTTATAAGATTACATCCAGTGTTTTATCTTTCTTGAACTTATCAATCGTCATTGTGTTCCAAGTATAATTGTCTCTGAAAGCATAGAGTTGGCTACAGAATCGGGTTGTACTAGAGTGTTAGTCAAAGTGAGCTACGCGAAGCGATGCTGTAAACTTCAAACAGAAGGTTGCTGACGCGCGTCTGGCACCGAAAGATAAAAGATGATTATTGAATCTGCAACCAGCCTTTATTTCATTTTGCCTTTTGAAAAACAGATTTTACTGCTGTCATGGAAATGGCTTTGAAAGCCGTTCTACCATTCGTTTGAGCATATTTCTGCGAGACTGGCTTAGTTCTGTGAGAATTTGAAAATATGTTCCCCGGTAGAGAGACAAGAAAAATAATTTGAAAATGCAACTGGAGTCTTTAATAATATTTCTTTACCGTAAATTAAGCGTCTGTCTATATTTCTGAGATGAGGTACTATGTACACTATTTACATTGTTGCTATATTTATCACAACGCTTCGGCCGTTGTACGCTCCGGCTTTCTTCAGGTGGTTGGAATGTCGAACTGAACCCTTTATTTCGCTCATTGGGGTAGACCGTTCCATGTCTAATAAATGTCAGTTAATAATTATCTCCTGTTAATGCATCTCTCCAAGTTCTCCACCACATTAACCAGGTAATGAACTCACATATACGGTCTCCCTAAGATTCACAAAGATAGTATTCCGCTCACGCTGATTGTTAGTTGCCAAGGCTCTGTGTGCCACACTCTGAGTCGCTTCCTTGTAGATATAATTGACCCATTGATCGGAAGTCACCTTCATATGTCCGAAACTCCGCCCACTTCGTGGATATAATCAAAGATGCTTCTATCCTATCCAACCAGATGGTGAGCTTGGACGTGGTGAGTTTGTTCATCAATGTACCCACGGAGGAGGCACTCTCAGTAGTGTAAATAGAGTAACTTAAGCGGTTTCACAGATTTTCGCAAGTAAAATTGAAATGAAGAGACGTCGTTATGCGTTCAAGAATTCTTTCTGTTTTATACAAAAGAAAAGTGGTTCAGATTTCTATCTGTTTAAAATGCAACAATATTGGTTGATTATGATCACGTGATAAGGTATAGTCATTTTTGAAATTGATAATGATAAAATCTTGTAAAAACATTGGGAGTGTCATTGTTCAGTGAGCGTGGTTAATGACAAATTTTAAGTAGTTCAAGTGTCAGGGATTCTATTTTATGGAAAATTAGTGGCAATCCCAACACGTTCAATTTACAAGAATATTATTTTATTTGTGTGTGTGTGTGTGTGTGTGCACGCGCGCACTCATATATGTGTGCGTGTAGGTGTGTGTGTGTATGCAGAAATAGTTTTATGGTTTCCTACTATGTCGGAATATGGAGGATAATGTGAGAACATTATTACTATATATATCTGCACGGTACTTTGTGAAAAGTTCTCATTATCTGTGATAGAGCTGACATATTCAGTTCTAAGTTTATTAGATTGTAATCCTGGATTTCACACTTTTGTGATCCTCAGACAAACTGGTTTATTTTTTTTTCAAGAGAGAAACAAGATATTCTAAAATTATTGAATGATAGGGAAAAAATTAGAAATTGGGAAGAATGCAACAGAAATCACAAAAGAACCAAAAGCGAAAATTCTACCAAAACCGTTTAGTTAATATCAATTTTACTAGAACATTGAGTAGCATAAAATCTGAAGACAAGCAGATATAACCCTAAAGAATTCTTCTTTCTTTTTACATTTGAAGTCTTTATATGGTCACCTTAACCAAAAACATCTTCCTCGGTTTAACAAATGTTGTTTGTGAATTTCATTTCGAATAATATTACGTGATACTATATAGGTTTACATAGAATTCCGTGTCTTTTGACTGTGATTTTAAGTAAAGATTTTTGGATACAAAAAAGAAAAATAGTTTTCTAGACATATCGTATTAAATTAAAAAAAAATGACAAAAAAAACATAACTTCCAGATTTTCCTATAGGAAGTCAAGGAAAAATTACGCTTGACATCCTAGAAAGCATCTATTCTCTTTTTAATTTTACTGTTTGTTTTAACGGAGTTTATGTATTTGCCATAAAAAACGAAACAAATATTTGCGTTCGTGTAATCTTCAAATAACAAGAGTGTTTTTTTAACGTCTCAAGGAATAGCTACATATTTCTTCTGCCAAAAGTTGATGGAAACATTAATGAATATATATATATATATATGTATATATATATATATATAATAACACCTTCCATTATTTTAAACACTTTCTGCAGTTAGAGGTATCACACTTGTCTTCTCGACAAGTATATCATTTTACAATGTTGGTGCAGTTCCATACGAGTTTAAATGTCCCCGTATGGAGCTTTGGTCAGAGAAATGTATGATCACCAGTCTTGGTAGAACAGTGATTGTATATCCGGCATAATCACTCAGGAATTTGTTTTTCCCGGGAACGCAGTTACCTCTTGAGCAATCATTTTGCATTAAGAAAATGAGACAAATATTTGCGTCCGTGTAATCTACAAATAACAGTTTTTTAAAGTCTCAAGGAATAGATACATATTTCTTCTGCCAAAAGTTGTTGGAAACATTAATGAATATATATATATATATATATATATATATATATATATATATGTATATGTATGTGTGTGTGTGTGTGTGTGTGTGTGTGTGTGTGTGTGTGTGTGTGTGTGTGTGTGTAATGATTTAACTGTTCGAATATGTACATTATGTATTATTTTTGACCGGGCGTGAAAGCAGACATTGCCGGCTGCTAAAATTTTGGAACTGAGAATCCATATTGATTTTCAATTTTAATTAAATCATTAATCTTGAAAAAGAAGATCAAAGAGAATTACAAGAAGGAAAAAAGTAAAGAAGAGGGGATAAATATGAAAATATAAAGAAGAAGAAAAATTTAGAATAACTACGAAGAAGAAAAAGAATATGAAGAAGAAAATATAAAGAAGGAATGTATAAAGCAAAAAAAGAACACAAAAAGGAATATGAAGAAAAACAAGAAGAAGAAAATGTAGAAGATGACGAAGACAGCAAACGAATAAGAAATAAAGGTGAATAAATAAAGCAGAAAAAGAGAAAAAGACCAAAACGAAATAACGATAAAAAGAAGGAAAAAAACTAAAAAGAAAAAGAAGGAAAAAAGAGAAGAGGACAAGAAGAAAAACAAAACAAAGTAACTAGTAAACAGAAAGAAGCAGAATTGAGTCAAGAAAAGAACGAAGGAAAAGAAACCACAACTTGCTTACGTCACACCACATTTTGTCTACGTCAAAACACTCATTAGTGCAAATTTCTGACAGAAATTCCTCTTTGTCTAATAAGGATTATTCTTCATTTGGAAAAGACGGTCAGTAATCGACTCAAAATGTCTGTTGTTTTCAATAATATCTATCTATCTATCTATCTATCTATCTATCTATCTATCTATTTCTTTATATATATAATAAAGTTAATGGTCAGAGTTGAATTAGACCAGGAAACACTTGAAATTTAAAACAAGGAAACATTTAACATGTAGAGCTTTTAAATATAGAATATTAGGAAATCCGCCAATTCCTATATGTTCAGGCGATTTCAGTCAATTGATTTCCTAACTCATTATTTGAAAATAAAAATAATTAAAACATGAAAGCTATATTAAAAAAAAAATGAATAAGAGCACGACGTGAAATGTGGTAGAAAGCGAGGAAGAGGACGGGGAAAAGCAAGAGTTTGGAAATCTATTGGTGGGAGATTAAATGAAAATAAATACATACTTTCTCACTTTATATGAACTCAAAAGGAACTTTTTAGTATGTATTATTTATAATTCTACTAGACTAACCAACCATGTGTGAAAATTAAAGGAAAACAATAAAAACGATCCGATTGTAAAGTGAAAAATTAAAAGACAAACAAACCTTACAACAAGCATAGCAATATCTGCAAACTTTATCCAAAAGAAAAGTTAGATATAATAACATTTCCAAACAAAAAACACCTTTTGAATAAGAGATAGGAAATTATTAGCCGTTGTATACATACTAAAAAGTTCCTTTTGAGTTTATACGAAGTGGGATAAAAAGAAAGTGTGTATATTTTATTTAACCCTCCCACCACCGATATATTTCTAATACACTTGCTTTTCTCTTCCTCCTCCTCCTCATCGTCCTCCTCCTCCTCCACCTCGTCGTCGTCGTCGTCCTCCTCACTTTCTAACACAACTCACGTGGTGTGCTTATTTATTTATTTTGTTAAAAATATAGCGTTAATAATTGTTTTTATTTTTCATTTTAAGAAATAAAGTGTTAAAAAATCAATTAACCGAAATCGACTGAAGATAACGATAGGTTGCAACCGAAGTAGCGGAATCGGCTGATCTCCTAATTTTATATATATATATATATATATATATATATATATATATATATATATATATATATATATATATATATATATATATATATATATTTATATATATATATATATATATATATAAATGCATGTTTCATTAAATAATATAGACAAGTTGTGTCTATTTATTTTAAGTAAATTCCTCTCATATTGTCGAATAAGCTTTTTAGCATTATCACTGAAACATAAAAGAAAATCATGTTGATACATGTTTTTATTGTTAATCCTGTTTAAGCTTTTGGCTTACATAAGTCATCATCAGAGATTACAAGTACATTACAATAAATAAAATAATAAATTATATAACAAAGATGGTAAGTTTTTGCTTTAGAATGGTTATGCGGACATTGCAACAATGAGAGTTTGTTTTGTTTGCATGGTAGCTAGCTATGCAACGATAAATTCGTGCATATGAAACGCAGGAAGCAAATATCGCATGTGTGATGTCATGAAAGGCAATGCGATATTTGTTTTGCTTCGTCTCAAGTTGTTTTATCCTTTCTCCCCTTCC
Source organism: Acanthosepion esculentum (assembly GCA_964036315.1). Classification (NCBI taxonomy): domain Eukaryota; kingdom Metazoa; phylum Mollusca; class Cephalopoda; order Sepiida; family Sepiidae; genus Acanthosepion; species Acanthosepion esculentum. The sequence continues at coordinate 2,378,322 of OZ038498.1, read as the reverse complement.
CTTATTTCTTCGACTATCTTTTATTTTTCCCTTTCTGCCTCTTTGAATTTTTTTCTTTTACATTGTCATCTTTCTCTTCCCCTTCCTGTTTCTTCAAAAAGTTTAAAAAAAATTAAAGCTAAACTTTTATTTTATTTTATATGCAAACCCCTTGGTGTTGACAAACCTTAGAAGATTAATTCTTGCGGTGTAAAATGGCCATTTATATGGGGTAACTTTGAATTTCTCTTATATGTAATTTATTTATGCATACTCTGTAATAAATACATTGAACTCTTTGTGGATCTGTTTCAATATTTTATATTATTAGGATTCACTTGGATTATTTACCCACAGATTTTTACCTGGATATATATATATATATATATATATATATATATATATATATATATATATGTGTGTGTGTGTACATACACACACACACACACACACACACACATATATATATATATATATATATATATATATATATATATATATATATCAGTAGGCATAGAGTAAGTTCGCCGGATCTCACCAGCATGGACTTATTTTTCTGGGAATGTGTAAAGGATATATATGTTGTTTTTCACTACTGTATAACTACTTTTGCAAAACCTGTATATATATATATATATATATATATATATATATATATATATATATATATATATATATATATAGAGAGAGAGAGAGAGAGAGAGAGAGAGAGAGAGAGAATTCTAGGACTATGCAGTGTACGTGTATTTTCTTTATTGGATAGTTTCCAAGTGTGTGGCTAACCTCACGAAGCCAAGAGAAAACAATACAAGATAAGACGAAAATAAAGGAAAATGAAAAAGGTGTGAAAAGGAGAGGCAATGAGTGCCGAGTGGGTGTAAAAGCAGACATAATCGACCCTGATGATGGCAAACACGTTAAAAACTGAACGCCGGATAATTATCATAGGTTGATTTTCAGCAGATCACCATTTTTTGTGTTTATGCTTTCTGCTTATTTTTTATGACGTCATTTTAACACATACACGCGCACACACGCGCAGAGACACAGAGAAACTGTATTTATATAGAAAATAGTGTGGATGACGTACATGTGTTCCCCTAAGTGTATATAGCTCTGTCAATATTGTATTTATTCACATGCAGAAATTTGTTTTCAGAGGTTTTGTTTAGTCTATCTTTCAATGCATCATACGCAGTCTTTAGCCGCCATATGGCATCTGAAATTGAGGTAGGGAGTTCCCGGAGCAAGCGTTTTTGCAATTTAAAAAGTATCTATCTAGTTCTGTTCATATCTATCTATCTATCTATCTATCTATCTATCTATCTATCTATCTATCTATCTATCTCAGTCTAATTCTCATCTATCTATCTATCTATCTATCTATCTATCTATCTATCTATCTATCTATCTATCTATCTATCTATCTCAGTCTAATTCTCATCTATCTATCTATCTATCTATCTATCTATCTATCTATCTATCTATCTATCTTAGTCCAATTCTTATCTATCTATCTATCTATCTATCTATCTATCTATCTATCTATCTATCTATCTATCTATCTATCTATCTATCTATAGGGACCCAAAAGTTAGTTTATCCTATTACTATAAAAAATGTTTGAATATAAAATAAAACAATAACAAATTTAGTTAAAATACACATTTAAAATATGTAACAATTTAATTTGAAAACTGAAAAATAAATGCGATTTTATTTCTGCCTTGATGAAGGTAACACGATTTTGCTCCCAGTATTATAAATATATATATATTGTTATAATGGAAGACACCTTGTCTAGATAATAGACTCTCCCACCTATTATAAGTAGGAGTCAGTAGGTAGTCGAGGGAGAGAGTAAGTTATCAGCGACCACAACTCGATTACTCTGCGTAACACTTATTTACAAGTTCCTAACGTTTCTGTACGTTTACTCCATTTAGGACGCATTTAGTCCGACTACAAGTTATATTGTGGAAATAATTCCACAACAACTATATATATATATATATATATATATATATATATATATATATATATAGATCGATAGATAGATAGATCGATAGATAGATAGATAGATAGAGAGAGAGAGAGAGAGAGAGAGAGAGAGAAAGAAACGTGGAAATGCTTGAAGCCAGATGTTTACATACGCTTTAGAATTACTCATTTATTTTTAGAAACTGAAATGTCAGAATAATATTACAGGTAATTATATATTTTCCTTTTATTTCTATCAACACATTCCCAGTAGGTCAGATGTTCATATACATTAAGATGAATGACTCGTTAAAAATGTTGGAATATTCCCGAAAATGATGTCATTGTTGTAGAAACTTCTAAGAGGCAAATAGGCATCATGTGAATCAAGTACAACTCTACCCGTGGATGTGTTTGAAGGCCTTGCTTCAAATCCCAATTCAAGTTAAATCTGTGAGGGCTTCAGAAAAAAGATTATGAACCCCGATAATTTGGTTCCTTCTTTCGAAATAACCGAAGATACTAATATGATGTTTAGACTGGTACACGATTTTTTTTTAGCTTTTCACCCCAGGCAAGGCTGGCAAGCTACTAGCACGCAAGGGGTTACAGAGGGTTTGGAGCGAGAGCAAATAGGAGTGTTAGAGGAAAGGATGTGGAGAAGGATAGAAGATAGATCAAGGCAACTGGAGATGTCGATTGACGTTACACTTGAATAGTTAGAGATCATAGTCATCAGGGAAACAGGAATGAGGAAGTGAGTTCCATAGGCGTGAGGTGCGAGATATGAAGTTATTGGAGTAGGAGAGACGTCTACATTTAACAGTTTCAACAGTGAAAGGGTAGGAACGGGATGCCAGCCTCGTAGGACGCTTGAATTCATGGAGCTTGGGAACCAGCGATAGCAGCTCATCGGAGCAATTACCATGGAAGTATTTATAAATGAGACAGAGAGAGGCGACGGTGCGTCTGTGAGAGAGAGACTGCAGACGAGAAGCCAGATCAGGGCCAATTACATTGCATATCCGTCTCTAGATCTTATCAAGAACCTTGAGGCAAAAAGAAGGGGCTCCAGACCATATATGGCACCAATACTCCATGCAAGGGCGGATGGTTGATTTGTAAATTTGGAGGATCGATTCAGGGGAGAAGAATTTCCTGGCCCGGCACAGGGAGCCAACTTTCCTTGTGGTGGATGAAGCAATCGACTCAATGTATTTGTTCCATCTCAGGTCAGCAGACAGCGTGAGACCGAGCAGCCACAGAGAGGAGCTCTCGAGAAATTGAGCTTCAGACATTCTAATGGGATGCAGGGAAGGATCCCTGTGGTGATTAATGGAGAGCAATTTTGTTTTGGAGGCGTTAAAGTTAACCAGCCAATTACTGCCCCAGTTCACAACCGATTGAAGGTCCTTTTCGAGACGAACGGCCAGGTTAATTTTGTCAGTGGCACTATAGTTGTTTCTGAGGCAGGAGTAAATTGTGGTGTCATCCGCATAGATGCCGACTTGGGAATCAATGGTGTCAGGAAGATCATTTATGAATATAAGGAACAGGGTAGGGCCTAGGATGGAGCCTTGCGGAACACCTGCTTTCGTGGGATAGGAGCTGGAGGAGAATCCATTGAGAACGACCTTCAATTCACGGTTTGACAGGAATGATTGTATTACGTTCAACAATCGGCCTGTAATGCCATTGTATTATTATCGTTTTATCGCTTATATCCTATATATTTTAGAGGAAAGAAGTATGTCAAAATGGCAAAAGGTTTTTTGTGTGATGCATTTCGTTCTTGGGGCCTTCATCAGACGAAATTTATGTTTACGTTGATGTGGCAACACAGGCGCCCGAACGAAATAGAGACGCCGAGAATTGAAAATTTAAAAATAAAATTAAAAATAAATATTTCACATTGTTATAAGAGAAAATCGTCCAAGATGAGAATGTGGGATAATAACAAAAGTGGTGGAAACTTGGATAAAAGAAAAAGAATCAAAATGAAATCGGTTAAGATTATACTTTCAAACCATATATTTAACAAAAATATTTTCAGCATCTCCTTTTTGAACGTGTGCATGTGTACTTGCATCAGTGGAAACATAAACTGAGTTGGATGAAGTCTTAAAAGCCGAAAAGTATCACACAGAAAAATTGTCCACTATCTCATATATTATAATCTATCTATCTATCTATCTATCTATCTATCTAGAGAGAAAGAGGGAAAGAGATGTATAGTGAAGAAATAAACGACTAAAAGGAGGAAAAGGTGTTTTATGATGCTTCGTTCATTTTTGGACTGAAGGCATTATCCATTAGGAATATATATATATATATATATATATATATATATATATATATATATATATATATATATATATATATATATATATATATATATATATATATATATATATATACACACACTGCAAAGTGGGACGCAGGTTCGAAACCTGATGGATTCTTTCTCGTGTAAGTAAGACAACAGACAAAATAAATACTGTTTAAATAAAAGGAGAATTTATTTAAATACGGCCACCCACTAGACAATAACATTATAATAAAGTAATATATATATATATATTTAAAATTTGTGTATTTAGGCAGCAATCCTTTTTGTATAAAAACTAAATAAAAGCACCTTGTCAGTCGTTTTTAATGAAATATATATATATATATATATATATATATATATATATATATATATATAGAGAGAGAGAGAGAGAGAGAGAGAGAGAGAGAGACAGAGAGACAAAGCTTCATGAAGGTAAGAAAAATTGGAAATCAGGCACCACTTAAAATAACCTTGACCTCTATTTTCAAATATATTTCAAGAAGGAAAAATTTCATAAGGAAATTCAAACCTTAAAAATTAGAGAAGGTTTTCATTTTACGTAAAAGCGTTTAATTCAGCCCGAATGTCAAAACAGTGTTTTGTTTGAATTGAATCACTCAGCGGGACATTCGACAATAACAGTTCCCGTGATGACAGAATAAAGCTGTTTTATTTAAAATATATTTATTCGACGATTAAAGCAGTAATTCAGACTGATTCCTGATTCAAATATGATGAAACACCGTCTTGACATTCGATGACTATTCGACATCTTTACTTATATATATATATATATATGTACCCTATACATACATATTTATATACAGTATATATATATATATATATATATATATATATATATATATATATATATATATATATATATACTGTATATAAATATATATGTATATACATATTTATATACAGTATATATATATATATATATATATATATATATATACTGTATATAAATATATATGTATATATATATTTATATACAGTGTATGTATATAAAATTATATATATTTATATACATATATATATATTATATACAGTGTATACAGATATATAATTATATATATATATATATATATATGTGTGTGTGTGTGTGTGTGTGTGTGTGTGTGTGTGTATGTTAATAGTTATTTAATTGTTAGATTAATTTGTTTTATAAAGCACAATAATGAAGAAATGGCCATATAATGTATTTCCTGACAGTAGATTGTGAATTAAAACATGTGCAATAGTAGTTCAAAAAGATATTTCACTGAAATATTTATCTCTTGAAAAGCACAGGATTTCAACGTATTTTGTATTAAGTTAATTGCACTAAGTAGTAAAGGCACTTCTGCATTTTTGCCGTGTTTAGAACATTTACTTTTCTATACAAAATTTATTGTTGCGTAGGTCATGCAAAAGAATCGAAGAAATGACAGAAACAAAAAAATCCAAGAAAAATTTGTTGCTAATGGTTTATTTGTCGGCTATTATAAGCGGGAGACTTCTGTAAAAGCTTTAGTCTTCAATTGATCCGTTCTTGGTGGAATTAACACAGATGTTTGTGGTTACTAATTTAAAGAAATATTTATCAATTACGAATTCTAACAGAAAGAATAATCCATATTATTCCTTGGATTCTTTTTCCAATACGTGTTTCAATATATTCCCCAGTTTAATTGGTTTTTACTTTAATTTTCTTAAGTATTAATACAATAAAGGATTTTTCTTTCATACGCACTGATCTTCCATTTCTTTCTATTGTTTCTTTCTTTTTTCTCTTTTTCTTTTCCCTTTCCTGTATATTTTGCTATTATTGTTTAATTTTTCTTATTTTCTTATCATTTCTTTATTTTTTCTTTCTTTCTTTCTTTCTTTCTGTCTTCACGTTTATCATCTTTGTTTTTCTTTTTTTAACATATATCAGTGAATGGTACCTTGTTCTTTCTTTCTTTCTTTTTTCACATTTATCATCAGTTTTTCCTTCCTTCTCTATTTCTTTTTTCTTTCTTTACATTAAGTCATAATTGTTTTTCGTTTTTTAACATATATCCATGATTGGCACTTTATTTGTCTGTTCTTTCTTTCTTTCTTTCTTTCTTTCTTTCTTTCTTTCTTTCTTTCTTTCTAACCCCAGCTTCAGTAAATGGATGGCGGAGCAAGGTTTAGGACAGATAACAGAAAGAGAAAGTTTATTAAGAGTTACAAAGGACAGGAAACTGTGGAGAGCCACTATCATCGACGTCCTGAAGTAACAGGGCCCATAGAAGAACGTCGCACAATACAGTCACATCTGCTTTGTGAAAACATTTTGAATATTGAATTATGGTATGATAGCGTCGGTTCTATAGAAGAGACGAAGAAAAATATTCATAAATCTAATAAATTCTTTCGCTTCAACAAGAAATATTGCTATGTGTTGGTGGAGAATATGATTATAGCTACGATAAATGATAGTGAATTGAAAAATATTCATATTTCTCTTGTGACTGCGTGCAATATTTTTCTCTAGATCCGCATATGAAAAAGTATATAGAACGTGCAATTTAACTGTAAAATGGCGTTTCACTTCGGTGCACACAGCGCATGTGTATTTGGCAATTCACCCATATTACCTTCAAGTAAAACGTATTTATTCCGTATCTGAACTTCGATGGGGTGTGGCTTGTCTCGCTAGATCAGTTATGACTGTGTAGTGAGCTCGATTCTCAAGAGTGCCCCAGACTTTAGGCCTTGTGCCACATCTAAACTATATTTAGAAAATAACATGGGCATTTTGACATTAACAAGCTTTTCTCGTACGACTGAATAGTAAGTTCGATCTTCACTGGGTGCCCTACACTTTCGGCATTATGCCCCATCTAACCTACGCTTAGAAAATCACCATATCTGAAAATCAATTATACAGTCAGTCTAATTACAGAAGTACTTATTAATGAAGTTATTTTTATTACCCTCCATACGAATATAAAAATCAAAATCTAAATTAATTCATATTTAGCATAGCATAATCTGCAAAATAGCATAGCCAAATGCGAACATTGCAAGATTTCATTAAATATATATTGATAATTTCACCTCTCTCTCTCTCTCTCTCTATATATATATATATATATATATATATATATATATATATATATATATATATATATATTCAAATGAAGAGAAAGAACAAACAGATTTAGAATCCACAGTTCTTTAACATTTACTTTTTTTTTAAATAGACCATAATATTTTTTATGATATTTTTATTTAAAAATATTTTACATTGCGATACGGAAATTTCTGTTTTTGGACTTAAAATTTTTATCCCATCATCAGGCAATGTCCAGGAACTTTTGATGGAAATGATTTACTTTTGAAAACAGAAACCAATACATTTCCTTATTAAAGAGTTAAGTAGGAGTGGGGACCAGATTTAAAAATCTTATGGGTGTGTCGCTTTTGACTAATCAAAAGACAAGTCAAAACTAACGCAGAAAAGTTAAAAATATAGGTTAGATGTTGGCGGGGGGGTATTCATACATGTTTCGGGGAAGTAATATATTAAGACACGACTTCATACTTCCGGTAAAGAATATACATTTAAGTTACGAAGAAATAATCTGAGAGATATGCATATCTCTAACAATAAGTTAATTTTTGTTTTTTAAATATTTATTTTTATATATTTTAGAACTGTCATAAAGGTGCCCTCTGGTATGATTAAATCATTTTTATATAATTTTGAACCTAAAATACAATACTTATTTTATTTAATGGGTCCTTATACATGGCAATATTAAAATGTAAAAATCAAGGAATTAATCAATATTAAATGTAATATCATATATATATAATAAAATAATAGATATATAATTGTAATATATATATATTTTTTGTGAAAAATCCATGAACTATTTTCTAACGTAAACATTGTACAATGCCTACATATTGCAGTCAGTTCATTACGCTGATTTAATACATCATTATTTTTAGCATACTTAATATGTAGTTTTTCATGTAGGTAAAGAGGGCATAGATCATTTAAGGCCTTACTAATACTCGTTTTGTTTTATTAATTTCCATTTTACTGTGGGATTTTTATTGATTTCCTTTAAATACCAAAATATTTCGATAGGCATGTTCAGTTACGGTACATGTTGTTGTTAAAGGAAGACATATATTGGTACGATCTTAATTTAAAAGATTTTTTGTGCTTCCAATATAAAATTTCTTAACATCTGGGTTTTCAGTAGATGAAATAATGCATTGATTAACAATAGATTTAGTAAGACTTTTATTTTCCAATGGACACTTTATGGGATTTCTATAATTACATAATTTATTTTCAAAATTATTGTTTTCCATTTTGGAATTACTATTATTTTTATTTAGGTTTAAGAGTTTTTTTTTTTAATTTATTACTCGGAAAATCTTTCTCAATCAAAGCAAGTAACTTCTGTCCTATCTTACAGTTAATCATTTGGCTAAATTGGGTGTATACCAAATAATTTTTCTATTTCTATTCTTTTTTTTTATTAATATTATCTTTTCTGTATGTAACATCAGGGCATTTATATCCACTATTTTTTTAAAGAATTATTATAAATATTACAGTGTTTATAAAATACATCATCATCTGAAGAGTTATTACTAATTATATATTCTATGGATGAGGGAACGTGTTTTATTATAGATGGGGGATGATTAGACTTTGAGTAGATATATAAAGGATTTGTATTTGTTTTTTATATGGTTGGTATATTTTAGTTACTAAGTCTAATGTTACATCGAAGAAGTTAACCTTTTTTAGATTTGTATTAATAGTAACTTTTAATTTCAGATAGGATTCTATGTGACAAAGTGTCTGATGGAATGCATTTCCAAGTTTAACGCCATATCTGGCATTGCTTACTGGATGAATTCATTTTGAAGCTGTAATGAATTCGTTATGGTTTCTAATGTTGTTGTCATTTCAAATTTGTTATATGGCTGAGAAACCTGGCAACCATTTAGCAATATGGCCGCGACATCCAAAAATTAGAACGCTTTCAAATAAAAATGATTCGTTTAAACTTGAAAATCAAATGGACATACTATATGACAAACAACAGGGTTCTGGAATCGCTGAACATAAAACACCGTCTTCGATGGTCAGGACATGTAGCAAAAATGGAAGGATCAAGGTTTCCACATCAAGTCTTATTCAGTGAGCTCACTCCAGTGAAAAGAGCACTAGATTGCCCTCTTCCAAGATACCAACTCGAAACAACACTGAAAGTCACTGGACTTGAGCCTAAATCGTTTGAAACACAATCTCAAGACCGTACAAAATGGCGGTGTTCCATCATCCTCGGAAGCAAAAACTTCGAAGCCAGCAGAAGAGAAAAGGAATAAGTCAAATGACAAGAGAGAAAGGCGCAACAAAATCAACTTTGTTCTCCTCCAACATTATCATACAGTCAAATGCCATCGACCATGCAAGAATTGATCGACTTAGTTATCAACACCATCACAATAAAGGAAGTGGTCAGCAAAGAAGAAATTAAATTTTTTGGATATGACATAAAGCCGACGACTGATCAGCTAAATGCCGAAAGTGAAGGACTACTACATTAGGTATTAAAAACAACACATTCGTGCAGATTATACGGATGCAATGAAGGCGTGTGTGGTTTTAAAATTTTATGAAGGACAATTGCGATATATCCGAAAACTCTTGCTCTAAAAGTAGACCTACTCTGAATAGAAAAAAACTTTTGAGACTATTGAATTGGATTCACGTCAAAGCACCAGAGCATTTCATACAACAACTTTATGTTTCTTTCTCACCTGTCTACGATTATCTCAATCGAATTGGGAAAACCTACAAAGAAAGAAGTTGGGACCCTTATGAACTTTCGCTTGAGAACTAAACACAACGCTCCACCATCTGCAGGAAACTTGATCGCTGTCTATCCTGTTGATACAGGTATTTACACCTGTCTTGAAGGTAAGACTATCACGTCGATTTAGCAGCTGATTAAAAAAAATGACCTACAATCTTTTGTTAAATGGTGCAAAACGGAACTGCCCTCTTTTAATCATCTAAACTCTTTTTGCCTTCCATCATCATGGCTGATGCTAACCTCCAGTTAATGAGTAACTCATTGCGTCTTCTCAGGCTAACGTTTTTCGCTGAGATGAAGTGGAAGGGTTATATTGAATCGAATCAATTCCTTTGCCTGCTGCCAGCAAATATTTGTTTTAATGTGACGAGATAGATATTTTCTCACCAGCATCTATGTTACATATTTATAAATCGACTTTGCATTCATGCATAGATATTGCTACCACAATTGGTCTAGTGCTTCTGCTATGAATTTAGAAATTCTTGATGAAATCCAGGGAAAGAATCTGCAATGTTCTAGGTCCTGCTGTGTTTGCTTCAGTCACTTTCCAACCACCATAATCTAGCTTCCCCTTTTTTCTATAAATGTTTTCAATGTAATTGCTCTGATGTGTTTTCCACTGTGGTTACTCGATTCTCTGAATTTAAGCGCAGTACTAGAC
>OZ038498.1:2350000-2365000 GCA_964036315.1 Acanthosepion esculentum | reverse complement strand
GAGGCTGCAGACGAGATGCCAGATCAGGGCCAATTACATTGCATATCCGTCTTTGGATTTTATCAAGGACCTTGAGACAAACAGAAGGGGCTCCAGACCATATATGGCAGCAATACTCCATGCAAAGACGAATGGTTGATTTGTAGATTTGAAGGATTGATGATAAAACTTTCCTGGCGCAGCACAGGGAGCCGACTTTCCTTGCGGTGGACGAAGCTATTGACTCAATGTATTCGTTCTATCTCAGGTCAGCGGACAATGTGTGACCGAACAGTCGCAAAGAGGTGCTCTCGTGGAGTTGAGCGTCAGATATTCTAATGGGAGGCAGGGATGGTTCTCTCTGGTGAGTAATAGAGAGTATTTTTCTTTTTGAGGCATTAAAGTTCACCAGCCAATTCCTGCCCCAGTCCACAACCGATTGGAGGTCCTTTTCTAGGCAAACGGCCAGGTTAGTTTAATCGGCGACATTAGATTTGTTTTTGAGGCAGGACTTGATAGTAGTGTCGTTTACATCGATGCCTACTTGGGAACCTATGACATCAAGAAGATCGTTAATGAAAATAAGTAACAGAGTAGGGCCTAGGATGGAGCCTTGGGGAACACCTGCGTTCGTGGGATAGGAGCTGGAGGAGAATCCGTTGAGAACCACCTTCAATACACGGTTTGACAGGAATGATTGTATTAAGTCAAACAATCAACCTGAAATTCCATAACCGTGAAGCTTGCGAAGAAGGCCGGCATGCCAAACCCTATCAGACGCTTTGGAGATATCTACAGCCATGGCATGACCTTCTCCGTTATTATGAAGTTATGAAGTGCTTGGTAAAAAATTTCAGTGATGGCCGTAAACACATCAATTGTAGAACGGGCAAAGCGGAAACCATATTGCTTGTCGGAGAGCAGATCATGGGATGTAAGGTGCTTAACCACTTTGGCGTTGATTAAAGCTTCGAAGACTTTGCCAAAGAGTGATAGTACAGTAATTAGAAGGGTCAGAAGGGTCTTCAGAGTTCTTAAAGACAGGAAAAATGGATGAGGACTTTCAACAGGCTGGAAAGCAAGATTCAATGAAGCAGGGGCCAGTTCAGGCGCACATTTCTTCAGGACAATGGCTGATATCCCGTCTCCACTACTATCCTTGTGGGGGTCTAATTTAGAGATGATGCCCAGAACTAAGGGGGAAATCGGATGTGGGTACACCGGAAGAGTCGAGCATTGAATTGAATGAGAATTTCCGAGCAAAGCATTCAGCCTTGTCGGCAGAAGAGGTCAGAACCTCAAACTGTTTGAAGAAAGGAGGTATAGATTGTTTACTTTTGTAATATACACTCTTGAAGAGATGCCAATAATCCTTGGAGCCTAATTTGCGACATGCAATACGTTCTTTCATTCTAGCAGCAAATAATGACTTTGCTTCATGGAGGACACGCTAAAACACGTTACGGGCAGAGACAAAGTGACGTCAATTGCAATCAGACATGTCACTACGATATAGGCGGAAGAAGTGATTCCTATTGGCAATGGCAGCTTAGCAAGCAGCGGAGAACCAGGGAGAGAAGCGCGATTTGACCTTATATTTCCTTGAGGGGATGAAAGTCTCAATTCCAGTTTTAACCCAGGAGGAGACATCGGAAGCACATTCTTGAACGGGGAGGGTGAAGAAAACGTCCCAGGGGACGTTGCGAATGAAATCCCGGAACGAGTCACAGTCTGCTCGTTGATAGCAGAACGATGTTCTAGCGGTAGGAAGTTCTTTGCAGGGGGTGGTGTTGAAGGGGATGTGGAAAGACACTACAGCCTGATCGGAGTTGCCAAGAGGGCAGAGCTGCGTGGCGCTACAGGACTCGGGGATGGAGGTAAAACAAAAGAAAAAATACACTTATATAAATATATGTATATTCACACATATACACTTATTCATATATCAAAACACATATACATACATATACAGACACATATAGCCATATACATATATACATACATATATATACATACACATCTATACACACACACACACACACACATATATATATATATTTATATATATAGGAAAGTGAACATTGAAGTCAACACTCAGAGGTGACAGACTGTTTCATGCTAGACGTCATGCCGATTGCGTCTAGCATGAAACAGTCTGTCGCCTCTGAGTGTTGACTGCAATGTTCATTTTTATATTTACATACGCTCTGTCTCTGATATTGAGCACTTTACCCCATAAATATAGCACACCTTAAAACTATATTACTTCTTATATATATATATATATATATATATTATAAATTAATAGATTTAAAATATGGTTTTACCGCTACACAGTGATAACCATGTTTCAGAAATGGAAGCTAAAGCCCTTGAATTTAATTTTGTTATTAAATCAAAGACATTAGTTCCATTTCCTCATCAAGCGAATTTTGGAGTAACTTACTTTTTAAAATTTACGGTTGTTAGCAAGTAAGTTACTCCAAAATTCGCTTGATGAGGAAATGGAACTAATGTCTTTGGTTTAATGACAAAATTAAATTCAAGGGCTTTAGCTTCCATTTCTGAAACATGGTTATCACTGTGTAGCGGTAAAACCATATTTTAAATCTATTAATTTATAATATTAATGCTCTGTAAATTTAAATTTACATTGAGCACTATTGTGTAAAAATAAAAATATCTATAAGAACACCGGATTTTATATCTTACTGTTCTTTCCTTTTATATATATATATATATATATATATATATATATATATATATATATATATTGAATTGGATAGAATCCGACAATTTATTTAAAGACATTGTATCTATTAAAAGAACGTTAAACATATCATAAATGTCTTATATATATATATATATATATATATATATATATATATATATATATATATATATATATATATATATATATATATATATATAGGCTCGATTAGTGCAGTAAAATATTATTCAATTTAACCACCGTAATTGAAAATTGATTTTTTTGATAGTCACCGATGTATAAATTAATCGCATTAATCAAGGGATTCCTATATATATATATATATATATATATATATATATATATATATATATATATATATATATATATGAAGAGAGAGAGAGAGAGAGAGAGGGGGGAGAGGGAGAGAAAGACAGACAGACATAGAGACAGAGACACAGACAAAGATATAGAATATAGAAGTATGATTTTTGTTTGTTTCAGCGTATCTAGTGTTAAGGGTGGAATTCTGCCAATGCTGAGTGACGGAGACGCCATTGTTTAATGGATGGGAAACAGAATCAGTTCATTTCGTCATTTCTATCGCCTTGTTAACAAAACTTTTGCTCATTAATCTATATTGGGATGTGCCTGGTACTCTTGGCTGGCACTGTGACAACGTCAGTAAACAAACAAGTAACAGTTAAACTTGTCGTAGCAATAATCATTTTAAGTAGATGCTTTCTGAAAGACAGCACAAGGAGGAATAAAATTATTGAAAAAGTTTGATGGCATTTAACCAAAGCTATTTTAGCTTAAGATAAATAATTCTTTCTACCGTAATTACTCAAATATAGTGCGCGTTTTCATGATCATTTTTTCGCAAAAATAGGGTGTTGCACTATATACAGGTAGTTTTTACCTGTAAAAATAAAGCTAAAAACAACATATGTGTATAGAGTACTTTTTATTTGAATAAATTGAATTATAATTCGAAGTAAGTAACTCGGGGGATACCCTGCATTATGTCCCGGTAATCCTGACAAAAAGGATGTCATTGGAAAACAATATCTTAGCGATGTGAACAATTGCGAAACTAAGATGAATGAAAATATGAGAAAGGAAAAATCTATTAATTCTTCATTTATATAAGGTATTTGTTGATTTTAAGTGGCATGCATAGAGGATGATGTTTTGATCTTTATGAAGCTACAAAAGGGGAGAAACTTAGGCTACGTAGGATACAGGCCCAGGGTAAAGGAGCTACCGTAGTTAGGCATGAGCGAAAACAAAAGTACACTATCTAAATATTTCTATCAGATATTTTACAGTAAATGTTTTTTTCCAACCTTTTGTGATGGCTTTGCGCACAAAAAACAGAATGAAGGCCAAAAACCTGTCCAGGATGATGCCCAGTGCTGCAATATTTGACTACTATAGGGCCTGATAGTCAGACAAATATCGTTAGAAACAAAGAAACGAAATCTGAACTGTTATATAATATCAGTCCTCCTATATAGCAGTGGATGCTGGACATCCTCCACATAGATGTTGACTTGAAGTAACAGACACATATGGTTTTAGAAAAAGATTCTGACAATACAATGGACCGAACATGTGAGCAACAATAACGTTCTAGAGACACTGGCAATAAAAGGACATTCCAACTTAACGCGACAGATGAAATTTCTGGGGCACATAATGAGGAAAGAGGGCTTGGGATATTTGATACTCACAGGACAGATTGAAGACAAGAGAGACATTGGAAAACATCGCATTACCCACCTGGCGGGGCTGAGCAGGGTTTAGGAGAGATGGCGAAAAGACAAACGTTATTAAGAGCTGCAAAGAACAGGCAATTACCGAGAGCCATGGTTGCCAACGTCCTGAAGAAGCACGAAATAAAGAAGAGAAGAAGAAGAAGAAGAAGAAGAAGAAGAAGAAGAAGAAGAAGAAGAAGAAGAAGAAGAAGAAGAAGAAGAAGGAGAAGGACTACTAGTATTGCTCAGAAGCGGGGGTAGCATTATACTCGAGCTAAAATCAGATTCTTCACAAAAAATCAGGGGCCGCACTATACATGAATTAGACTTATACTCGAGTTAATCCGTTTATTCTGTTTAAGGGAAAGCATAATCGCCATTTCCTGCTCTTTGCATAAATAAATATATAGACAGTATTCTTGATGGTAATTGTATACAAATTGCTTTAGACTTCTGTAACAGAATTATTATTCTATGGCACTCATGCTTGTAATTGGAAGATTTGTGGAACAAAGCGGCACTGATAAAATGCTATTTTCTTTGCATTTAGCCGTTCTGCGGAACAATCTCTCTAATCCAGGAGGGAAGAGGTTAGTTTTAACTTTAGATACCAAAAACATTGTTATCAAACAAGCTCTCTTTCTGTCTCTGTTTCTCTCTCTCTCTCTCTCTCTCTATATATATATATATATATATATATATATGTGTGTGTGTATATATATTTATAAAGCTTTAAATACTACTAAGTATCTTAATATCGAAAAAGCATCTAAGGAACCTTTCGGTCACCCCTTCTTCAGAGGTATATCGTTGACAATTTTTTATTAACACTCAAAGAACCCCAATAACATTTACTGCACGGATAGGGTAGCAGAACACTCTGGTGCAAAATTGTGTTCTAACTAATTTAGAAACCAATTAAATTTGTAGAAAAAAATGATCACTAACCTGAGGAAGCACTAGAAATTAAAAGAGGAAATAATTATTAGTCTTTACCCAGAAGAAGGGAAGGTCTAAAGTTATTTAGAAGACCTACCTGATATATATATATATATATATATATATATATATATATATTTATGTGAGTGTGTTTGTTTATACTGAACAACAGTCGTAACGTTTTAAGTTAATATTTAAATAATTGTACATAACTTTTTTTCAAAAACATAGGTATACGCCATTTGGCTTCACTATTTTTCGCCATCATTGAAGCAGCTTTATGATTCCGTTAGAATTTGGGATATTTCTGGGAAATTATCTCGTTCAAGTGTTTCTTTTAACAAGATTCTTTAGAATTGTAGGCCTCTTCATTAAGAGAATTTCGTACGTAGGAATCGTAGTAAGTGATAATCCGAAGGCGCAAAATCAAATTAACTGAGTGATTCGTTTTCTATGGTTTATCAACCCATTACAGGTTATTTAAAGCCATTAAATATTTTTAGGGTATAAGAATTCTTTTTTGGAGATAATAATGATTTGTTGATACAAGTCTTACTAATTAACCCAAAGCTGGGGTGAGCAGGTGTGTATACTAAAAACGGCCGTGTCTGCAAACAGACAAGAAGTCTGACGTTGTCCAGATTCAAGTCGATTCTCTTCCGATTGGACAATTCCAGACGTTTTTCATCGAATGCTGCCTTTAATCGGTCCAAATGGGAGACAGTCCTTGTCTGAACTCAACGTCTAATTTTGTGAAAGGAATTCCTAATACACAACCTCCTTCCAATCCCAACAGATAAACAGCATCACTTTCTTCGAATGGTTCTTTTGGTTCAAAGCTGCTGTTTAGTGGGACATCTTAGACAAGTTTTACCAATTTCTTCCAGGCTTACAAAGAGAGCATTGACACGATAGACCATGACACTCTACTGACTGGCCAATTCCTTAGGCTTTTCATCTATTGCTGCACTTAATCGGTCCTAACGGGAAACAGTCCTTGTCTGAATTCTACGTCTGATTTTGTGAAAGGAGCTCCTAATGCACAATCTCCTAATGTCACCATCGTCACTTTCTTCGAATGCAGACTGGCCGATGGAGCGAAAATGGTGACTCAATTTGTTTTGCTCCACATTGTTGTAAACAATATATTGTTCATTGCCCGTGATTTTTCTTCTGCTTCATGTGCGCGGAGATTATTCTGCTGAAACAGCACATCGACTTCTTGTCGCAAAAATGGCAAGAGAATTGATTGAAGATGTTCTGGACGTACATTGCGTTTGTTCAACAATCCCCGCCAAGCTGCAATTTATGGCAAATCTTATTGAGTTGTCTCGCGTGGAGGAATACACTCTGAGTTATGTAGTTTCCAAAGTGGCCGTCGGATATGCACAACACCATTACTTCTATGAAGGCGGAACTTGCTCTAGTCATTGAACGATGCAAAGCACCATTCGATCCCATCACTTGACACCAAGGATGCAGCAAGGTGTTTTGCTTTATGTGGAAGTTTGCCTAGAGACACATGCATTCGTAGTCCAGCTTCCAACAAAACGATTTCTCATTGTCCATATGGATACCACTGGAGCCACGTTTCCTTTGATAGTTAGGTGGGGTAAGGTATGTGTACTAGGATATTCTAGCCCAACTGTACCACATTCTGCCAGGTTTGCAAAGAGACGTGAAGTCTAGCATTGACTTGTTGAACGATGACATTCTAGCGATTGGCTAATTCCTGAGGCTTTTCATCGATTGTTGCCTTTAATCTGTCCAGCTGGGAAACAGTACTTGTCTGAGTTCAACAACTAATTTTGCGGAAGGATATCTTCATACACAATGTCCTTCCAACCCCCTCGATACACAGCATCACTTCCTCGAATGCAGACTGGCTTTTGAAGTAGCTAATGGTGGCTTATTTAATTTTCTCCATGACCTTTTACTCGATTCACACATTTACTGCAAACATTTTATTTTCATCACTTTGATTGATTTCAAAAAACAAAACAAAGGGAAAAAAAACGATCAGTTTTTGTTGCGTTTCATCAGAGAATCGCTGACGGAAATGCAGCCTATTATACTTTTTCCTTGAAATCGCGAGAAATTTAAACATCGCAACAATTCATGCCTCCAAATATTTTCAAATTCATTACAGCGGTCATATAAGATGTGTAGAGTACCTCGCCGATGTTCAGTCTTCTGACCGGATTATTTTTCATTAGTGTTTTGATTTGGTCACCATCAATGTCTGAAAGCTTGCTGGAAAGTTCTCAGTCTCTCAGATGAAAATATCCTTTTCTGAACCTAGCGAAACCCTCTCAGCTATGGCACCATCTCCATAAACGGCACTTACATTTTTTGCACTTTGTATAGCGTCTTTTTTCTTTCTAGAAATGAGTTATGTTACTACTAATAATGTAACAGTCACAAAACAATAAGTTTACTTCCTAGAATTCTTCCTTTTCTTTCTTCCTTTTCTTTCTTTCTTTCTTTCTTTCTTTCTTTCTTTCTTTCTTTCTTCACGTTTATCATCAATGGGATTTCTCATTGATCTTTCTTCATATGTCTAACACTTATTCTTACTTTTAGTGAAGATGCATCATTCTTTTTTCTTTCTTTCTTTTTTCTTTCTTTTTCATTATTTCTTTCTTTTAGTGAACACATATTTATTATTGTTTCTTTCTTTTTTCTTTCTTATTCTTTTTTCACTCTTTCTTTCTTTTCTTTATTTATTTCTTATGCTGAAAACATATATACATTATCCTTTCTCTTTTCTTTCATTCTTTCTTTTTTCCTTTATTTCTTTTTCTCTCTTTTTTTCTCATATCTCATCATTGCTTCTTTCGTTCTTTTTTGTTTGTTACATTCTTAATTTTTTCACGTATATCATCAATGTGTTTTCTTACTTTTCCTTCTTCACATATGTTCATTATTCTTCCTTTCTTCCTTCCTTCCTTTCTTTCTTTCTTCCTTACTTCCTTCCTTTCTTTCTTTCTTCCCATCCATATCTGTTTCTAATGACTATCAAAACAACCATTTCATATGTCTTTGTACTTCTCTGCACAAGTTTATTTTCCTCTTCATTTCTTTTTGTTGCGTTCTAATAAATCTTCTGTTTCCGTCTCTTTTCTTCCCTCCATCCCTTTTCTCTGCCTTTTAATTATTTTCTCCTCTCAAAAAGAAAATAAAAACATTATTATTGAATTTCCTCTCAAGGCCATAGCCTATTCGCGCTCGCATTTCCCTTCTTCACCTAATATCTAATTAGATATCTTTCTGTCTACAAACTCGTTTATAACAGATGCCATCGTTCAGCAGTTATGGCCAAACATCTGTTGGCCAATGCACCCAAGGAATCATTTTAGTGCTTTCAAGAAACGCAAAACAACGCTAGAATGCGGTTATCAGGTGTAAAAAAAAAAAAGAATGTAGACCACCACTCGGTAAATAGTGGGCATCTCATCTATAGATAGGTAGACCATGGTCACATACATACGTCTTATTTAGACAGGTATCTTTTCGAATTTGGGTGTGAAAACTTCAATTGAATAAAGTAAATAAAATATTTAGAAGAAGCTCAGAAAATCAATAAAGAAATGGATCTTTTTTATTTACCTACGATTAATCTATTGATTGACTGATTTTTACGGCTTTTTCTTTTAAAGTTTTTTTTTTTAAAATTGGTATCACCCCAAGTAAGGAAGTAATGCCACTAAAACACAAAAGGCGTGAAAGAATTTGGAAGAGAAACAATAATGATGAGTAGAAAGAGAAAACGGTAATCAGGAGAACAGTGGAGAGCGATTGGATTGCATTCAATTTTTGCAGATGAATGCTGGCTGGAAAGCATGGAACCGGAGGGGAGTTCCACAAGCGAGAAGTGCGAGACTACATCTAGCCAGCTTAGCTTTAAATTGATGAAATCTCGACACCAGTCTAGTGCTGCGCTTAAAATCAAAGACTCTATGTACCATCGTGAATAGGTCATCCTAACGATTAGCATGAAAGTATGTATAAAATGGCACAGAAAGGCAACCTTACGGCGGTGGGTAAGTGACTGAAGCCGAAACGCCAGATCAGGACCAATAAGATTGCTGATCCTTATTTGGATCTTAACAAGAAGTTAAAAGCAAATAGAAGGGGCACCGGACCATATATGGCAGCAATATTCAAGCGTGAGCGAATGGTAGAATTATAAATATGTAAGAGAGATTCTGGAAAGAAAAATTGTCTCACCCGACACAGACTTACTTTGGCATTTTAAGAATTCTTTTTGAGACCATCATGATTTTTTAGTACGAGTCCTACGATTTAACCCATAGCTGAAAGTATCGCAAGTCTATTTGCACCTAAATAAATATAACGAATCCATTCGCTTATGATTCTCTCACAAAAATGGCCTTATTTTAATAACAAGCACTTAAAATAAACCATCGATTTTGTTAAAAATTCATTTATTAAAAAAACTTCTTCAGGGGCCCCTCTGGGACCCCCGCACAACTTGAATTAGGGGCCCTGAAGCTTAAGCGTCATTAGTTTCATAGTCCACCGCAATTGCATACGTGATAATACATGTCTGCGTGTTTTAACCTTGATTTGAATGAATCTAATAAGACAGTAACCTTTTATACTTTGGTTTGTCGATTTTCCTCATAACGTATGCGACAAGCACAAATGTCGTTGTTGCTAATTTCGCCATATTTCGTTTGTAGTTTCAGCGGTTATTGATTCAGCAAATCTCGAACGTTTATTTGCTGCTTGCGTGATTTTATTTTCGATTTAACTAGCCAATAAATATGCCCCCCCCCGCCCACTCACCAACCTCGCCAAAGGCAACAACAGCAAAAACTGCATCATGCCTTAAATGAAGACCAATATAACGGCGATTTAAATTCTCATGTAGCAGGGAAACATTATTGAAAAAAATCAATATATTAATCATTATGGAAAGTTATTGGTTTTGTTATCTTTTTGGTGAGGCCAGTCTGCTATTTTATAATGGTTCTATTTTGATCAATTATGTTGAAACGGGACCTGGAGAAAATAATTCATCTTTTAATAGGCTGCATTTGGTGCCACTTCCGTGTGTTATCTATATATATGAATCGTTAATTTTCAGCGTGTCATCTACATTTAAGAATATGAACTGCATGCGCAAATCTCCTGTAGTGTGTGATCTAAACGTTAAAAGTAATAACGAAAACGACATTAAAATTGAAAGATACATATGACCGGAAGTCATTTACGACTAGATGCTATTAAAAATTTTATGGATAAATATGACCTGATCTCATTTACGACAAGTGGTGGGATGAGATAAAAATTTTGGAGAAAAAAATGGGGGAGGGAAATCAGCCAGTTTTTCGCTGCATGAAGAGGGGGATGCCAAACTATTAGGTCTGAGCGGCTGTTAAATATTTTCCCATGACACTGACCTGAACAACAAACTCTATTGCAATCTATCCGTCTATGAGATTTTGGATATGGCTTTTTTTTATTTCGTTAGAGATCAGTCATTTGTAATAACAGAGGAAATGACTGTAAGAAGCCAGGCAACATATCAGGTCATCCTATAAGTTCTGTTCGAATTTTGAATAAAGAAAACAAGTGACCAAATGTTACATTTAATTACAGATTCAATCAACAATGTATTTTCCCTGATTATCTATGACTTCCTTCCATCTATTAACAAGCTTACTAATTCCATTACTGTAAAATTCTTTTGGCTTTGATTCGAAGAACTCACAAATGTCAGTTTTAATCTCTTCCTGTGTTAAAAAAGCTGTTTCTTCCAAATGATTCTGTTAGCTACGAAACAAATGGTAGTCTGAAGGAGCAAGTTCGGGAGAATAAGGTGGATGAGGAATTTTCCCCCAACCAATCTTTTGTGACGTGATTCTTGCTGTGTGTGGTCGCGCATTGTCCTGATGAAACATCACCCGTTTTCGATTCACTAGAGGATGTTTTTTTCCCTCAAAGCTTGGTTCAAACGCTCTAATTGCTGACAGTATATTTGAGCATTAATTGTTGTATTAGGTGATAAGAATTCAAAGTGGATTATTCCTTGGCAATCCCACCAGATTGAAAGAAGAACCTTTTGCCCATGAAATTCCCTTCTCGGCTGTGGCTGGGGTCCTTCCCCTTTACCAAGCCACTGTCTACGACGCTTAACATTTCGATAAAAGATCCATTTTTCGTCGCCAGTCACAAGTCTATCCAAAAAAGGTGAAACAAGTTGGCGAGAATGGAGAGAAGAGCAGATGTCAACTCGGGATTTGAAGTTGTTTTCAGACAATTCATGAGGCACACATTTTCCAAATTTAGGAACTTTTCCAAGTTGTTGAAGATGACGATGAACAGTTGTATGGTTTGAACTGAGAACCACTGCCAATTCCTCAACTGATAAAGTAGGATTTTCTTCAAGTGCTGCTTCAAGAAGCTTTTCATCAAACTCAACTGGACGTCCGGTTCGATCTTCATCTTCATGGGTGAAATCTCCACAACTGAATTTTGCAAACCATCTTCTGCAAGTTCTTTCATTCACACATACCTCTCCATAAACAGAGTGAATGTTTCTAGCCGCTTCGGCTGATGAGTTTCCTTTCTTGAACTCATAAAGCATTATGTGCCACAAATGATTCTTGGGTACTTGCATGTTAGCAGGGTTTTAATCAAACAAAATTTAATTTTATTGTTCTCTGAAATAACATTTGATCAGATTAAATGCATCTAAACATAAAAATAATGTTCAGCTCCATTAGAAATTATAAAATACTCTTTAAATTTCGTTCATTTTAACAAAATTTAAAATTCGGACAGAACTTATGGGATGGCCTAATATTTATTTTCTTATTATAAATGTTAATGTAGTACATTTTCTCAGATTGCATTCTGCATGGAGATCACACGATTCATAGATCTGTGTTGTTATAGATCATATTCAACATATAAAAACATTTTTTGTTGTTGTTGGGAAACCTGATTTTTAATTTTAGCTGGGCTTGAAAACCAACCAGTGGAAATGCTTATGAAGTCCATCAACCAATACCAGACATTTTGTTTTACTTGAGGGTAAGCCTACAAGGGTGGAGAACCAAGTGAAGTTGAACACCGAGCTCTGGCGCCGATCAGCAGCGCATAGCTACCTGAGCCACTGCGTGTATGTATGTAATGAACCTTTGCAAGCGAGTCGGTTAAGAAATTGAACCGCTCGTGACATGTGATTCTGCGATCAAACCACTAAGCTATCACCAAAAAGTGCTCTCTTTTCCTGCTGAACGAAAGTGCATTACCGTTCGCTCCATTTATGCTAATGTATGCAGCTTCTTGTATTTGCCTCCGAGTGTCGCCCAGACGAGTTCTTTACTTCATGAGCGAACGATGAAGAAGACAAGGAAAAGATGACGTCTGACATGAACTTGATTTAGCTGTCTGAAAAGTTATCCTTTCTAAGCCCGTTTCTTGAGTCTGTTATCTTTCTTTGCGCTCACAAACTTTCATTTCTGCCATTCATTCAGTCACTCAGCAGTTACGCTTTTAGAACCTTGACATGAAGAACTTTTTTTTTTATTGAATCTTACTTTTACGCAACAAGCTTTACGTCTTACAGCGATACTCTATCTTTTGAACTTTTTTCCTTTAGGTTTTACTTTTCTTTTCTTACAACATTCTTTTCCCCTTCATTCTTCGTCCTCTTCTCTTTCATTTTTCTTACGTTATCGCTTTCTTTTTCCTTTTCGTTATCGCGTTTTTTTCTTTATTGTTATCACTTTCTTTCCATTCTTTTTTTCTCTACACTATTCTTTTTTATTAATGCTATAACTTTTTTTATTCTATTTATCATTTTTTTCTTTATCGTTTTCTCTTTCTTTTCTTTCTTTTTTCTGGTTCCTCATTCATTTTCTTTCTTGTTAATGCTTTCTTGCATGTGTACCTACTTATCTATCTATCCATCTATCCATCTATCACTTATTTTATCTTTTTAACAGCAGCTTTCTTACGTTTTCATTGCCAATTCTTTTACCGTTCTTTTTTTTTTCTTTCGTTATCACTTTCTACACGATATTCTTCTCTTTTAATCTTGCTTTTCCTTTTTTATTTCTTATTTCTTTAACACTTTCTTTTTTATTCTCGACTTTTCCTTCCTTTTCACTATCTTTTCCAATTCTTTTCTTTATTAATTTTCTCTTTTTTCCTTTCCTTTTTCTCTTTTGTTATCTCTTTTCTGTCCCATTCTTCATTTATTAATTTTCTCTCTTTTCATTTCTTTTTCTTTTTCTTTATCACTTTCTTTTCCCATTCTTTTCTTTATTAATTTTCTCGCTTTTACTTTCTTTTCCTCTTCCTTTTCATTTTCTTTTCCCATTCATTTCTTTATTAATTTTCTTTCTTTTCATTTTTTCTTTTTCTTTTCCCGTTCTTTTTTTATTAATTTTCTCTTTTTTCTTTTTCTCTTTCTTTTCCTGTTCTTTTTTTAATTAATTTTCTCTCTTTTCCTTTCTTATTCTCTTTCGTTATCACTTTCTTTTCCCTTTCTTTTCTTTATTAATTTTCTTTCTTTTCATTCTTCCTCTTTCTTTTCCCATTTTCTCTTTATTAATTTTCACTTTTACGTTCTTTTACTCTTTCTTTATCACTTTCTTTTCTCATTCTTTTCTTTATTAATTTTTTCTTTTTCATTTCTTTTTCTTTTTCGTTATCACTTTCTTTTCGCATTTTTCTTGTTTTTCAAATCTCACCCTTTTCTTTATTTTTCTCTTTCTTTATCACTTTCTTTTCGTATTGTTTTTCTTTTTTAAAACTTGATTTATCCGGTACTTATTATTCATTTTTTCTTTTTTTTGTTTCTTTAGTACATTCTTACCCACTTTTTAGCACCCTTTTTTACTTTTTATTTTCTTTTTCCTTTTCTTTATAACTTTTTTTCTCTTTATTTTTTGACATTTTCTTTTTCTTTCCTTTTGCTTTCTATTTACGAAGCTTATTTAGCTTAATATAAGGCCAAATTGTGTTTAATTAAATCCGACAGATCGTGTCGCTGCAATCCACCCACTGGAAATGTTTTTTAAAGCATTGAAATCTATATACATGGCGCCTGTAGAAAATAGTTAATCAGTATAGAGCAAAGACTGATTTTTCTTCATCGTCTTTAAGTGATAATCTTTTCTCATCTGTCTTTATATCAATCTTAACTCAGACTGGCACAAGGCAACAATTTTATTGCATACAATGTGAATGGTTTACTTCACCAGATATGGTTGACACACTCCGCTTTCGCGTTTATATCACCAAGCTCGATGAATTGATGTTCCCTAAGGGAGGACCCGTGACTTGAGCGCTTTTTTTCGCACTTTAAACTAAGCCTCAAGTGGAGCTCGTACAGACGATGCGTAGCTGAAGATGCTGGAAAAAATGGTTGCTTCCCTGTACGGCTCCAGTAAGTATCTGACTCCTTCTGCTATCTACCTTTACAAGAGCCAGCTCAGGCCTAAAATGGAGTACTGCTGCCCTATATGACCAGGAACTGTCTAGTCTTTACTTTCCAGGTTCGACAGAGAGCCCCAAAGCGTCTCTTCATCCTTGTGGGTGATAAATTATTTTACACCTTACAACTCCTTT
>OZ038498.1:2340000-2345000 GCA_964036315.1 Acanthosepion esculentum | reverse complement strand
ATTTGTTATGTGACAATGTTATAACGAGTCAAAAGGTTTTCTCTTGCAATAGCATTGCGTTCACGTGTACATGCTAAAACTACACAAGATAAAATCTAAGTTCACACCACATCACTCGTACTATTCTAGAATAAAAAGCATCAGACAAAAACGAACTCACAAAGCATGCATCTGTGCAAGCCCACGTAATTCATGTTCACTTCTGTAAATCTTCCTCCAAACTATATTATTCACAAAACACATCAATTATCCAACTCGTCTAACGTAAATAACGGGCCATGAAATTTTCCAATACTTTATGCTTTTCTCATCAGCCCAAAGATGAAAAAGAAAAACCATTGCCTTGTAATTATCTGGAGTTTGGAAGACATACTTTATAAGTATTAAGAATGAGGAATTAGATTTCCTGACAAAGAGGCAAATAATTCAATGATGTTATCTCAGCTTAGCTTAGTTTAACACAAGGCTAATTGCTTAAGAAAGATTATATTGCATCACTCTTACAAAATAGATGGGGTTACCATGAAACACAGCGTGCACAGTCCAAGCTTTTACCTGGACTAGAACAATGTGCAAAAGCGTTGATAAAAATTTTTCTATTAGACGTGTCCCTTCAGGCTGTGGGTGGATATAGCTCATTACAAAATCCCAGAATTTCCCGTTAAAGAAAAACATGCTGGGCTGTGAGAGTTACGTTCCATTATCAAAAGATGCTAAGAATAACTTTTTAGAAATTGATTTACTTAATTTGTAAGTCCAGACAAATTTGATATTTTGAGATGTTGGAGTTAAGGAAAATTCCATCTTTTTTATTTTAGGGGTGTTAAGATTTAACTTATTTAGAAATCTAATGTTTTGTAGCTATGAAGTCGGTCTAGTCAAGGTGGAGGCTGGGGTATCTGTCCATAGACACAAACTTCCTTTTTGCAAGCAGAAATTTGTGATAGTGTCTATATTCCAACAAATCGTCTAGGTTTCAATCGCAACACATTTGGAATTTTTATTTTTTTATTTAATTTTTATTTTTATATAAATTTCAATTACAATTTTTTCAAAAGGAACATTCAAATATTATTTAGTCACATTTTTAATATTTATATTTTTATTCGTACCGACTTAAGTTATTACATTGAATTTATTTACTAAGTACATATATGTTAATGCTAAAATTAATATATTAGAATCTAATTAGGTATTCATAATCTATTTTATTTATGATCAATAAATATGTTAGTTTCATTTTTTAAAAAATTAACTATTACTTAAGGAAAACATTTGGCAATGTCTACAAAAACTCGCTATTTCATTTCTTTGATTTAATAAAGTTTTTTTTTAAGAAACTTGATAATATTTAACTTTTCATGTATGAACAAAGGACATGGATCATTTAAAGATCTACAGGTTCTGTTTTTTTTATTAATTTTCATTTTACTGTTGGTGTTTTATTGGCTGATATTAACTTCTGATTTTTAACAGTGTCAATAATGGATACAGAGTTCTCCTCCTTAAAGGTGGAGCAGTAGGGAATCCTGTTTACTTGTCTCTTATAAAGAATGTGAGACAGCCTCATTGAAAATGTTTTTGGCAAAATCAAGCCATAAAAATATATTAATCTCTCTCTTCCACCTCCCCCTCTCTCTCTCTCTATATATATATGTATATATATATATTTGCCAGTCTGTATATCTGTTTGTCCGTTCATATGTCTGTCTGTCGGTATATCTCTCTATCTATCTATATTAAATTCTAAGATCGCCAGCGTATTATTCTGGTTCTTTCGGGTTAATAAGAATAAGTTGGTATTATTTATCTCCTTTGCAAGTAAGATACAACAGCACTGGTCAACCTCGTGCCAGTATCAGGGACTAATCCCTGCTGTAATCTTTTGGGAGTATCAGATATCAACGGCATTGACGACTGAATCCAGTACACCGTCTGCATTTCTTGTATTGTTACGCGTTCAGTCAACATTACTACATTACTCCGCGCAGTCATATAAAATGATAAACGCTATGGTAGAAAGAAGTGCGAATTTTTACTGAAAAAAAAGTGCTTGATTGAAAAAATGTAAATACATATGCGAGGAATTGAAATTTTTTAAAAAAAGCCTCTTTTTTTTTTACTTTGATTCTTGAAAATATTGTACTTCTGATTTGTGGCAGTGAGCTAAACATGCATTTTACATCCAATTTACAGTGACAACTATGCACATGCGTCATCTCATTTGTAAAGATGGGAGACGAACGTTGTGCACGAATTTACAGATAATTCTTTAAAATTTAAAAGTAATGGCCAACTTGAAATGTAAATATATTATTATGTAAATTATAGAATGTATTTCTGTCAATATGTATGTTTTTGTAGTGAGTGTGTGTGTTCTTTTTTAGATGTTTGTATTGTTCATCAATGCCTTTGTTTCCTGCAGCAAGACACGAGCAGACGAACGTACATAAATATTGTAAAAAGAGAAAAGTAGATAAACAGGTACATATTTGTGGAGAATGATAGACACACACATATACACACACTCTCACAGATAGACAGATAGATAGATAGGTAGATAGATAAGAACAGACGAGGCAGATAGATAGATAGATAGAGAGATACATAGATAGAAAGAAACAGACTGAGGGAGATAGATAGATAGATAGATAGGAACAGAATGAGATATATATATATAGATAGATAGATAGATAAGAACAGACTGAGGGAGATAGATAGATAGATAGATAGATAGATAGATAGAAAAGGAACGGACGGAGATAGATTACTGCTATATAGGAATAAATTGTTACTGCTGACTCTTGAGTTTGAACATAGATCTCTATTGAGCAAACACAGCCGATCCCATTGTTTAATTAAGTAGACTGTGTTTGCGACCATATAGGAAACGCATATATGGGAGGTAGCGTGTGTCCAACTGATCACTATATATATATATATATATATATATATATATATATATATATATATATATATATATATATATATATATATATATATATATATATATATATAGTTGTATATTTAGGCAGCAATCCTTCTTTTATGCAAGTTTCATTAAAAACGACAGACAAGGTACTACAGTTAAGTTTTTTATTTAATTTTTACACACCCTTTGTCCAGCAAAGAAAGCTCTTGTTCGTACACAAGAAAAATTAAATAAAAAACTTAACCGTAGTACCTTGTCTGTCGTTTTTAATGAAACTTGCATATATATATATATATATATATATATATATATATATATATATATATATATATATATAATATTAGTGGTAAATATACACATACATATGCAATTATATATACACATACATATATGTATAAAAATAATTCCAAGAGGATATGATCCAGGTAGAACTCAATGTCCAGGACAGAGTAAGGATATAATAAAAAGTCTTAAACACTAATATTCCATGGTCATAATTTATTCCATTGTAATCGTAAAAACGATCCAATTCATCAGACCTACAGATTCAAAAAGAAAACAGAAAAAACAACTCCGGGAAAAAATTAGTAAGAGTATATGTATGAGAGTGTGGGAGATCTATATAGAGGGGTAACAGACGAGAGAGAGGCAGGGAGGTCCAAAGATGCGAAACAGTCTGTCTGTTGGTGACTATATATGTGTGTGTGCTTATATTATATATGTATATGTATCGTGTTTACAATTTTTGTTTTTTATTAATTATGCTTAGTATATTTTAGCACATAGTCAAATATGACAAGATAGATTGTACTGCGTCATTGCTAAAATTGGAGAAACCTGATTGATGTCGTAAAGCCACATTCGCAATCCTAGATCCTGAGCACAGACATCGGCCGTAAAAACGGGCTTCCAATTATTACCCTTTTCAATCGAATTATTTTAGCCACTCTTTTATCTGATGACTACTGGGTAACTAAAAATATTGTGAAATTGTGTTTAACAGTAATTGTTGACTGAAATAGTGTGTGAGGAACGTTTTTCGTTTCCATAAAATCTACATTCGTAATATTGAATTTATATGTGGATTGGAGCAGCTATGCTTGAAATCGTCGTTCAGTTGCAAGACAAGTCTGTGTTATTATTTAGAGGAAATGATCTTTGGACATTTTTATTAATAAATATATCGCTTTTTATAAATATATCAAGTAGATATAATTTTAATGTCGGTTTCATGAATAGAACAAGAAATTGCTAATCGTAGATCGGCTGAAAATACTTTTTGATTCTCAATTCTGAATAGAGAAATCAATTCAAGGCAATAAAGTTTTTACCATATGATTTCTGAGAAGATGTATGTTACCTTAACATGATCACATATTCTGGGTGTTCACGTATATTGATGTTCATATTGGCTTGCGAATTTCAAAAAATTATAATTGAATTAAACGCTAAACATTCTAAGACAATCTTATAAACAAATAAAGGAGAAATGTTTAAAGTGTCAGTTGAATATAGTCGCCTTCTCGGATCAATAGTCAAGAAACGTTTGACCTTTAGAGTACAAGTTCTATGGTTATTTTGATCCAAGGCGTATGAAACATTGACAATGTGTGACAGTAAAGGTTTCACCCCGAAATTGAACTTTGCCTTATAGCAATGGGTAGAATCGTTGAAGAAAAAACTGGACCACTGTATGAAGGGGAACTACTTGAAAGGAGGACGTGGTAATTAGGTACCAGGTGCCCCCCCCCCATATATATATATATATATATATGTATATATATATATATATATATATATATATATATATATATATATATATGTATATATATATATATATATATGTATATATATATATGTATATATATATATATATATAATTATTTACACGTAATTTCCCTTCCCCTCGTTATAAGTATATATACTTATACTTTATTGATTTTAGCGCGTTTCCCCCTCACTTTTTTTTGCTCTTTATTTTCGTTGCTGTTCTTTTCGTTTAATTTATTAATTTTTCCAACGATTTTCTCCTGATGAGATGTTGGACGAAAGGACCTTAGGGACTATT
>OZ038498.1:2290000-2335000 GCA_964036315.1 Acanthosepion esculentum | reverse complement strand
AATGTATAAATTGAAATAAAATTCAATGAAATAGAAAAAAAATGCCCTAACTCTCGTTATCCATTTGTATCGTACAGACACCATACGTGCTGCAGCCGTGGCAGCAATAGTGTGTCTAGGACATGACATTCTTATCTTAAATCAAACTCACTTACAGACATGCTTCATATTTAGTGAGTATCTTTTCTACTCATTTCATTCTATATATATCCCATGCTAGTAAATGCTTCCCAGTTGTGAGAAACTTAGCCTAGTAGATAAAACTTTTGCTTAAGCATATCTAGTTGTGATGAGGCAGTTGTGAGTCCGCGTCTTCGTTCAGGTAATGGAAAAAGAATTCATGTTCTCTATTGGAGAAACAAACGATATGACAAGAACGAATTTACTACAAAAATTAAATGATATCACGAGAAATGGAAAACATAACATGCAAAAGGAAGAATGATGGAATAAGTGGTTGAAATTGAATTTAAAATAATGTCGAAATTGAAAAAGTGTCACAAACTGATAAAAAGAAAGCATAAAGAAGGAACGAAATACGAAAGAAGGAGGGAATAAAAGAAAAAGAAATACGAAAGATAAAGGGAAAGAAGGAAAAAGGCAATTGAAAGGAACGGAGGAAAAAAATGAAATCATAAAACAGAATAAGTTTATCGTCAGAAACAAAGGAACACAGGCAGTGAAAGAAAGAAAGAAAGAAAGAAAAGGTATATTAAGCAGGATTTGGTAAAAAGAATAAATAACAAGTTAGAACAACGAGAAAAAAAATGGACGAAAGTAAATAAATGGAATCAAAAAATGAATAAGGTATGCGCTAAAACAAAAGAACACCGTCAGTGAAAGAAAGAAAAAAAGTGAGTAAGAAAGAAAGAGAGTGAGTAAAAAAAAGAAAAGATGTGAATAAAAAAGAAAGTGAATAAGAAAGAAAGCAAAATCATATTGAGCAGATTTGGCACAAGAACGATTAACAAAATGCAACAAGGGTGAAAGAAATTGCAAGAAGGAATAATTAGTGAGAAAAAGAAAAGAGATGAATTAACCATTGAACTTCTTCGAATGACGTCATTCATTAATCGTCTCATTTGCTTCAGATACTTGGATTTGTAACTGCATCCGGCGGTTCTATTCTGGGGTCGGATGGTTGTGTCGATTCTGCACTGCGTTGGCGACTAGGAGGATGACACTACATATCCCGAGAAACTGAGAGAAGAAGAAGATGTAGATGACAATGATGAAAAGAAGAAAGAAAGAAAGAAAGAATGAAAGGAAGAATATCAAAGAAAGAAAGACAGAAAGAAAGAAAGATATAACGAAAGAAAGAACGCAAAAAAGAAAGAAAGAAAGAAAAAAAGAAGGAATGAAAGAATATGAAAGAAAAAGAAGCAGTGAGCAAGAGGGGAGGAAAATGATTAAAAAAGAAAAAGGAAAAGAAAAAGGAAAAGAAAACACCGAAAAAAAGGAAAAGAGAAATAAATAAAGGGAGGTGATTAAAATCTAGAAATAAGAAAAAGACGAAAAAAAAACAAAGAAAGAAGGCGAAACAAGTAAGGTTGAAAAAAAAAAAAACGAAAAACAGAAAGAAGAAATGTGATTAAAACGCCGAAGGAAGAAAAGAAAGAACCCCCCATCTCCCCCACCCCCAGAAAAAGAAAGGAAAGCAAAGTGAGTGAGGAAAATTGAATAAAACATAGAAATAAGAAGAAAGAATAGGGAAAGAAAAAAACATAAACGAAGTGAAAAATGAAAGATAAACGTAAAGAGAGAAAAATGCAGAAAAAAATAAAAATAAAAAAGAATAATAAAGAGATGAGGAAAGTGGAGAAGAAAGAAAAAGAAAGAGAAACAAAGAAAAAAGTGAATGAAAGAATGAAAACAAAGTGCAAATGAAATGAAAAAGAAACTCAAATAAAAAAAACAACTACAGAATGTAACCCATGCTTCCTATATACCCTAGCAATAATCTCATTTAGAGACCCTCTAGCTTGAGTGGCACTTAGGTCTTGTAAGAAAAATAGTTTGGTGCCGAGTTCCTATTCTTATCTTAAGTTCGTTTTCCACCGCCGCAACCTAGCTTCTCTTTACAATAAATAATTTCATGGTAATTCTTCTGATGAACTTTCCACGAAGGAACTGAAATGTGGTTCTACAGAAACATGCCGAGGATATCATGGAACGAATATGAGAGCAACGATGAACTTTTATAGAAAATCGAAAAAAAAATGAAACTTATACTTAAAATCATCAGCAGAGAGTTGAAGTTTATATGGTACATAATGAGGAAAGAAGGCTTGGAAAATCTGATACTCACAGGACAGATTGAAGGCAAGAGAGAGAGAGAAATGAAAACAACGCATGGCATGAGCATGAGTAAATTGATGGGGAATAGCGTTCAGGAGAATACCAGAAAGACAAAATTTATTTACAATTGCGACGAAAAGGAAGTTGTGTAGAGCCATGATCGCCCACGTCCCGAGGGGACACGGCCCTTAAAGAGGACTAGATTGGCGGCAAGGTCTCATCATCTTACAGTTGAAATGGCTAGATGTAACTGTAAGTTCTATGCTAACAGTTTCTTCTGTGGCACTTCTCGCCTGTGGAACTCTCTTCCGGCTTCTTGTTTCCCAGTCAACTTTGGATCATCAAAAATTTAAATACAGTGTGAATCGTTATTTTCTGTCAATCTTAATTCTTGTTCTTTTATTGTTCTCGCTCCTTAATAGTAGTTTTTTTTTTTCAGATTCTCTAACACTCAGTGACCTCCAGTGTCTTAGTAGCTTTATTGCCTTGATTGGGATAAAATGACTAAAAGAAAGTGTTAAATGTCTCCAGGACTTCATAGGCTACGAATAAAATATGTAAAAAACAATTTAGCAAATACTTAAGTAAGCTAATCCTCCTGTTGTTCGTATTCAGATACTGAGTGCTTTCATAGACGTTTGTTTAAGGGTGATTGAAAGTTAATCTTGGTTAGTCAGCATTTCTGGATCGCAGCATTATATGATTCCGCCTCTTACTTAGTCCCTTAGTGTGTTAGCACGTTCGTTACGCTCTGTCATTAAATCAGATAAAACAATGGGCCATACTTGTTTGATTAGCGGGATAGAGGGTGGAAATATCTATCAAAAGAGTTGATTGATTTTAGAAGGTAAAAGAAAGAAAAAAAGGAAAAGAAGTTAAAAGAGGCGATAACCTTTCCATGTATTTAACATCTGCTTCAGCGAAATGGAAAATCTTGTCAATTTTGAATCTTTTCATTTGTACCCTCTTACTTCTTTAAATAATGACCTGCATTCATACTTGTGATTTTTATTGTAATTTTTTGTTAAAGTTGTTAAGCTCAAATATTTAACGAGGCAATAGGCGTATTTCCATCGTTATTTTATTTTATATATTGTCGTGGAACTTGTAAGGGGATTATTTAATTATTGAGGATTAAATTATGATTTATCAAAAAATTAAAACGGAAACCGTGAAATTTTCACGGGTGTTTCGGGTGAAGAATATGACTCCAATAAATAAATAAATATAAGTAAAGCAAAATGCACATTTCATTTTGAAGCATAGACTTCACTTTGTGTTTATCTGAATAAAAACATCTCTTTTTTCCAGGGGATAAGGCTCCTTAACATCCAGAGGAAAAAATATTTGGATTGACTAAAAAGTACAAAGTCGACAATTCAGGTGATTTTCTAAGCCTAGCTGTGGCACAAGGCCGAAAATATGAGAAGTCCAGCGATGATCGAACTCACTACTCAGTCGTAATTGTTCTAACTAGATACACTTGCTAACTTTACACCACCTCAATGTGTACTCAGTAACTTTCTAAACATAGCTTACATGTGGCACAAGGCCAAAAGTTTGGGGAAGCCAGACAAGATCGATGTCACTACTCGGTCGTAAATGATCCTGTGAGATAACCTTGCTAACCATTGGGCCACATCAAAAGTACCTTAACTGGTCGACACTTATGATTGAACCACGTGTGTGCTTCCTCAAGCTTGACTTGTTATATTACGACTAAATATTGAGTTCTGTCCTCACTGATTGCTCCTTGTGCCACACTTAAGTCACGTTTAGTAAATCGTTATGACCAAGCCACGTTGACCCGATTGGATATTTTTGTGATATTTTTGAACTGTGAAATAAAGAAGTTATTCTGAAAAGCGAAAGATCTTCATGTTTATTTTCATGCAACTTGATAAGCGACAACACAAAGCGATACAGAAAATTAAAATTAACTTGAGGATTGAAAACGTTAAAATTTATTAATGGTAAGTTTACATTTTAATTTATCAAATCTTTCTTATATTAGGGTTTCTTGTTCGCATCAAACAGTCGATATTGTCAACAAAACACTGCATTTTGATTGGTTGTAATTCCTGTTATAGGAAAAAAAATCTGGCTTGAAATTAATAGCATATATTTTGTTTCCAATTATTATTTGGGAATGCGACAGATGTTCCGATTCTATCTGGTTTCAAACGACGAGCAACTGTCCTTGTTTTGAAACGCCAACAGATAAATCCATTTTTAAGGTGGCAAAACAAAACTCCATAAATGTAAAAAACATAAAATTTGAATTGCCAACTTTTAACGAGTTTTCACCATGTTTTACTTCTAAACAAACTCTATGTCAAATATTCAATATTATATTTTCCTCTTCTTCCTTAGTGAGAAGAATAGGACCAGCGCCTCACTATACTAGTTGATTCTGCTGGGGTTTCTGCAGAAAATAAGTTTCTTTTAACGGAATAAAGTTACCAGTCCTGGGCTTAACCGGTTTTTAATTCAGAGTTTTCCATCTCCTAGACTGGTTCCCAACCAAGTCTAATGCACAGAGTCTCCCCTGCTATTTAACTCATAGCTTTTAAAATATCTTTTATTCCTCTTAGGGGTGCTATTTATCCCATCCCTCCAACAACTGGATGGAAGGCTATCAAAATTATAATGTTTCCGTTAGATTTTCCCTGGGAAATTCTCTTCAGCTATTGAAGTCGAAATAAAGATTTGGTGTAAGAAGGTTGTATTTTGAATATTTTAGGCACCATCTCGTTCCAGTTTTTCGTGGACGGATTAATTATTGAAGATAAGCGCCCGGGGTATGAGAAGCGATTTCGTTGGAAGTCACGTCTTTGTTCCATTAACTTTAATGGTTGGAGATTATTCGATACAAAAAACAAGAAAAGAAATCGTGATAAAGAACAAAAATACAAGAAAATATAGACAAATAAAAAATTAGCAAAATTTATTCTATTTTTCAGAAGAGGAAGGCTGGTAATTCAGTCCAGTAAAACACTCTTTTCTGTTTAAGGGCAGCAGTAATTGGATGTGCGTAAGAGACGCCAAAGGAAACGCTTTCTCGAAGTGGGAAATTTTCTGCCATTCCGATGACGTGATGCGACCAATTTTGAGAAGGAAAACAACAAAGCTATACATTTTCCGATCTATCTACCTATCTTATTCTATTTCTTTCTATCTATCTATCTATTTATGTCTATTCATTACCTGTCTATCTCCCTCAAAGGAATGGATTTTTCATTTTTTAATCCGACAGATTTTTACAAAGTAAATGTTATTTTTAGTGGATACTCGTGCTTGAGTAGACGCTCCGTTTATTTATTAAACAGTATATTTATTTTTGTCTGCCGGCCTGAATTTTTCTAATAAGATGCGATGAATCTTATGAGAAAAATATGCGCTTCCCAGCAGAATTCGAACCTGAGTTCCTCTAGAGGAAACCGTCATAAATCTGACGTGCTTTGACCTCTCGGCTACGGAATGCATCCACAGCCAAGCAGGCTTTTAAAAGTGCCTTTAAGTACAAGTGTTTCTCCGACCCACGAAATAAACATATTTGCCCAGTTTCGTCTCCTAACAGCTAAATAAAGGAATGTTTTTTTTTTATTTATTAACCCAACAGATTTTTACTACCTTAACTCTATTTCTAGCGGCTGTCCATTTATTTATTAAATAGTGTATTTATATTTTGCTCTACGGCAGGATACGATATTGTGTCCTCCTTTGGCAGGAGAAACCGTCATTGATCAAGAAAAGTTGAATAATAATAAAATAAATATTTTTCTTTAATAAGATTTATCGAATATTCCGGTCAGTAGATGGAAATAGATAAATATACTGTTTAATAAATAAACAGAGCGTCTACTCAAATATGGTTATCAATGAAAAAAATAACGTTTAAATGGCAAAATATTATTATATTGAAAATTATTTTGTATCAATAGTGGCTTTTTTTTCAGCGTTGGGCTCGAGGTTAACTGATTGACCAATACTAATGCGTACATCTATATAGTTTAGATAATGTTCTTCGAGAAAGCTATTAGTGTCCAACTATGAGTAAACAAGGGCAGACCTGGGTGATTTTCTTTGGTTGTCACCCGATCTAGTAGAAGGAAATTCTAAATTATTATTTATGCTTTCCAATCCTATTGTTACAACCAAAAACCTATTTGTTAAAATATAATCATCGACGCTGAGTGACCGATCGGATACAGAATACATGAGTCTGACACAAGGCCGCAACAGTGAGGATCAAATTAGTAACATCGCCGTAACCATCTAGCTGGCCAACTCGCTAGCCTTTACGACATGGTAAGGAGATTTACAAGAGGATGCGCGCGCACGGGTCACACACACACACACACACACACACACACACATATAAATATATTTAATGCAAATAGATAATTTGTTACCTGTAGCACTTTTCTAAATCACAAGAAATTTCTACTACACAGATGAGTAAATTCATCATCTTATGAATTTCTCTGATGACGTAATAGAATCATAGGAACCGAATTGTTTTTATTTTAAACTTGATCTTTAATCACCATATATTATCTTAAATTATTTTTATCTTCCAGATTGCTTTAACTCGTAGACAAATAGTTAATTTGTAATTATAATTGTGTGTATATATATATATATATATATATATATATATATATATATATATATATATATATATATGTAACACCTTCCATTATTTGAACACTTTTTGAAGTTAGAGGTATTACATTTATCTTCTCGACAAGTATATCGTTTTAGATTGCAGTTCCATACGAGTTTAAATGTATCCGTATGGAGCTTTGGTCAGAGAAATGTATAGTCAGCAGTCTTGATAGAACAGTGGTTGTATGTCAACATAATCATTTAGGAATTTGGTTTCCTCGAGGACGCAGTTACCTTTATGGCAGTCAAATTCATAAATAATATTTGGTCTGGTGCAGTTTTGATTTCACCAGCGAGCAGTTGTTATTGAAGATGAGGCCTGATGTTTTAAACTTTTCTATTAGATGATTGATATTTTTCTCTGTTCAACTGGAAAGATACATTTTTGCAATGTTTCAATAAACAGAATATCTAAATATATTTTTTCTACGTCTCACCTATATTTATGTTTATTTAGACAATATTTCCAAATATTTTAATATTTTCGAGAAACCATTTTGATCTCTTCACTTGTATATATAATTCTAATATGGGCTTCACATATGCACGTCTATGCATATGCATGGGTGGATGTGATCTTCACTGAAATTATCTTCTGCTATAAATAAATGCAGTACGTCCTAAACGTCGATAAATGAATTCCAATTTGAAAAACATTCTCTGTTTGATTGTTGATAAATAAAAGAGAAATATCTTTCTTTTAGAATCATTTTCGAACGCACACACACACACACACACACACACACACACACACACACACAGAGGCACACACATAGAATCACACATGTATACATGCATGCACACATATTCTATATCTTAAACTTCATGAAAAACTAAATTGCTTCAATGTTTTCTTAACAAAACATTGTATGTCGGCCACACAATTATCGTCCTATCTCTTAGTCTAACTTATCATTTCTCCTGTCACCATTCCTTTATGCATATAGTGTACGATATTAACCATATAAAGGATTTGACATTTCAGAAATACTTATGATAAAATTAAACGCAGTTTAACGAAAAAACCTGTAAAACGAAATAAAAGGACAAAACTTATTAAGAACTACAAAGAACAGGAAATCGTGGAGATCCATAATCGCCTGAAGGGACACAACACATAGAAGAAGAACAAGAAGAACAAGAACAAGAACAAGAACAAGAACTAGAAGAACAAGAAGAAGAAGAACAGGAAGAAGAAGAAGCGTCGATACAAAATTTATGAAAGTATTTAACCATTGAAAAATGTATTTAGAGCAATGAAGGATCTGAGTTTCTCAACCCAAACGGGAAGTCATAATCAAACCAAAAATCCCTTGAAGACCGAATTTAAATATTGAAAAAAAATATATATATACAAAAACATGAATAAAAAATCGATTAAAATTCATAGTTAATCTTTTAACCTTTTAAAATCTTAGTGCTTGAAAATGGTTTAGTTTAGAGTAAAGAGCGTTAGATCTAAAACGTGTGGACGCTTATATATATATATATATATATATATATATATATATATATATATATATATATATATATATATGTATATATGTGTGTGTGTGTGTGTGTGTGTGTGTGTGTGTGCATTAAATGCCGACATACTTTCATTTCTACTTGAAAAAAAAAGAAAATATAATAGCTTATTCCTTGTTTATAGGTTTTAATAAAGTATGTATGGTTGTATGAACAGTCTAGATTATATATATATATATATATATATATATATATATATATATATATATATACAAAAAACATATATTTATGGACACCTATATCGATGAATTGTTGCCTTGGAGAAAAATTTAGGAAACTTCTTTCACAGACAGAAAGTTCTCTCCATTAGTGGCCCTGTGTCAGACTAACTGAGACTCGGCAAATGACTTTCATTTGTGTCGACCTTTGAGTATGTGTTGCTGCCTTTCTGCAACAGAAGGCGTTATATTGCTGTAAAAAACATGTTTGGGGGTTCGTATTTCATCGGTATTAATTTCTCTGAAAATTTTGCAATTGAAATTATAGCCATGCTAACGTTGTCTTTACCGCCACGTTGATCTGATACATTTATAGAATATTGGTTAGAAGCAAATATATAAAAATAAACCCTCACCCTTGTAATCCGATTTAAAGTTGTTATTTTGGAGAAAGAGTAAAAGGTAGAATTCTGTCGCCCTTTTTTGGATCGATGATTCTAACCTACTTGTAGGTGTATTCGCCGTCTGTTTTAATTATTTATCCTAGTAAGGATACCCGACATTGTGTGGACCAGATATTTTTCGTTTTTGCCACTACGCTGTTTTTTCTTATTTTATAGTAGATAAGTCCAATAATTTGCTGAAAAAAGAGCATAAAATGATGAAAAAGGCCCCAAAATTGATGAAAACAAAATTTTGTCGTCAAAATGTTTATGTTATTATTAAGAGGAAAGACCAAAATATTTTTTTATATTATTTTATTAAATTTTTTAATCTTTTCTAGCACGTTCGAAATTCGTTTTTTTTTCGTCAGCGAGTGAGTCAAAGATTATTATATCGTCTTTTTTTCTGTAAAAACACATGGATTTGGAAATTCTTGCGAAAATCAAATAATTGCTGGATCTTAATGAAATTTTCAGAACTTATTCATAAATGAATGAAATTACTTCAGAATTTTTTTTTACATCTGTTGCCCTCACTTACTTAATTTTATGAAATTTCGAGAAATTAAAATATCAGCCTCTTCATATTTATATTTGTTAAAAACAGGACTTCCTGGAGAATTTATATCATCAATCCGTTTTTGTTAAACAGAATCGCAATTTGCCAAAAATCTTCTCGGAATCGTAAAATAAAAAAAAAATGCAATAAAACTATGACATAATTTAATTAGAAAATCTTTTAATTGCTTTTATAAATAAGATATATTAAGGACACTACAGTCTCAAGTAAAAAAAATCGATAAATAATCAATTTTTACAAGAATTGTTAGCATTTTATTTAAATGTTAATTCTGTACTAATTTTAGTCATTTAGATTATATTATTATTAAGAAACAACTATATTCACTAATCTTAAATGATAAAGCCTAATGCCAGTTTGCAAACACCAAGATTTTAAAATGAATTTTTTTTATGTATACAAACGTGCCCATTTTTGAAAGTATGGGCAACCATACACGACATTGTTAGAAAGATAAAAGCAGCAAAAGTCTGGTAAAATTAAAGTCAACATGCCTCAAATTAGATTGAGGAGAATATTTTCAAAAAATTTAATGATTACTGAGTACATCATTTTCTTAAATAACGACAATCAATTTGTAGAACGACAATTAATCTGTCACCGCTACCAAGACGTAACCATGGCTATTGTCGTTTAAGAACACTGATACTGTTTGCTTAAAAATAATTTCTGCGGTATTTAAACTTAAAGTAAATAATATTTCTTTCAAATCCGATTAATTATATTTTAAATAGCTAATATTCTTCAATACAGTTTCAAAAAAGTGTATTTTATTTATGGAACAATTTTTGGAAGAAAAAAGGGCTCTAATCAGCTATTTTGGAAAAAATAAATAAATAAAAAAAAATGAAAAAAGATTTCCAATCATTATAATTTCTGTTTCAAATATACCAGAGTATCTTGTTTACTGGAAATAGTAAATTTAATTCTTTATCTTTCAATTAACGATAAATGAAATCCTCTCAAGAAAAATCTTTTATTTATAAAAATTAATTTCATACCCTAGGTATGGCGACGTTTGTGGAGGTCCCTATTTTATAGCGTCAAAGAAATTGCAGAAATTTAATCAGTTCAATGGTATTGCGTTTTGTTTCGTGTCTGTCTTCAAATCTTCAGACATAAAACATCACAGACTTTGCATCAGCGGCAGACATCATTCTTTATTTTATTTCGCTTTAATTCATCAGGCTCAGTAATTGTAACGTCGTTTCACAGGGAGAAAGATGATCACGAAAAACATGTCGATTTTGTAGCTAGATTTTCCTTGCTACGTGCTAAATTGTCTCACAAAAGAATTCGCGTGACGGTGTCATGCTGACCAATTCTTGCAACCCTCTCAGTGACTTCCCGCCTTTTTGCTTTTATATAAAAAAGTTAAACAAATGCATCGCATCATTGCCAGATTTATACGCCCATGTGGCCTTCCGATCAGTAGTTTACTATTCTGGGCAAACCTACACATTCTGTCAGAATAGTTTTAAATATTTTATTATCATTTATTTCATAAAGTGCATGTTATATTTTTACAATTCATAACATTTCATAAGTTTTTCAAATGCGCCATTAAAATGCTTAGATTTCTTATTTCCCTTTATACTTTACCTACAACCACTGGCGCCCAAACTGTGGTCTACCGGTCGTACAACCTTTAGGAAATAAAATGGCTTTATTTGAATAAACGATTTAATTAGAAAAATCTACAATAAAACAACGGCTTATTTATAAAGTTTATAAAATAAATAAATCACAAAGAGAAAGAAGACCTTCTGACACGATATAGGGCCACAGAACAACTAAGCTAATGTTGCTGTGGTGCTTTTTACGGGATGTCGTTGCTAGCATTACGCCCAACCGGATTTTAATTCAGAGTTATCCTTCTCCTAGACTGGTCGACTACCAAAAGTTAGAGAGCCCAGTTTTTGGCGCGTTTTAACCCATAGCTGGCGTGTGGAGAAGAAGAATTAGTTTCATACATTTCTTCAGGGCATTTGTGTGAGAGTGAATGCAAGGAACTCGGATTACTAATTCCACTTTCCGCGGCAGTAATTACTGCACTCTGTGCCCGTTCCAGATAACAAAACAAATACTTTTAACATGTGATTTTCAAAATTA
The DNA here is from genome assembly GCA_964036315.1 of Acanthosepion esculentum. Classification (NCBI taxonomy): domain Eukaryota; kingdom Metazoa; phylum Mollusca; class Cephalopoda; order Sepiida; family Sepiidae; genus Acanthosepion; species Acanthosepion esculentum. The sequence continues at coordinate 2,323,211 of OZ038498.1, read as the reverse complement.
AATATGCAAATTAGTTATTGTTAAGCAAGAACCCGCTAAGCTGGGCGAGATGTAAGACATGCCGCAAACATAAATAATAAAGAGTGCATTTTCATGAGTTTTTCTGATTATTGTGCATACCTTGTTAAGGGGTACCTTACAAGGTACTACCTCTACTCAACAGTTAATCCCTGATAACTGCGATGTCTCAGAAGATACGCGTAGATAGGTTCACCTATCGCCCAGTTCACACTCCTCCTCGATCTTTTGAATAGATATACAGGTTTTTCCCATTTTCTGTTTAGGATTGAATTTCTGGTTCCGTCTAAAGTTTTTTCATTCTTTTTCACTTCAATTAGTCGTCCCCTTGCATCTTAGTGGCATTATCGCCTTGCTTGCGGTGAATTGATTAAAAAAATGCATCATAACAGAATAATTTTATCGCTTACTTCTATTCGCGTGGAGAGCGCGGGGTTGCTTATTAAATCGACCCTGTGTCAAAGTTGGCTGCGTGCGAAGTTGGATAAGTGGAAAAACTGTATTTATTTGATGTCAAAGATTTACGCGATATTCTTAGATACGGAGAAACAAGCAAACGAAAAAATGTTTTTATTTATATTTAATAAATTTTCAGATTGTTGAGCGAACATACATACAAACTTTGAGCTTTATATATAGTTTTGAACAGATATAATTTGATAATACTGCAGATGTGTATTTCTCATTCAAATGAAACCAACATCCTTTTAGCGACTGCTAACCTTTGACCTACCCCCAGGAAGTGGTAACAATATATATCTGAATCAGAAGATTAGCCCGTTATAAATCCAACTGGGATTAGATGAAGATGTGTGCAAAAGTGAAGCAACAGTTTATGGTGGGATTTGAACTCGGATAGCAGATTCCAACGCTCCAACGTAGATAACACAGGCCGAACAGCCAAAAATTTAGATGAAAATTAAACTTCACTTAATAAAACGTGTTGCCAGGTTACGAACATACTGATCGACACTCATAACTGTTGATCTAAAGATCGCATTGAGGCATGAAACTGACAGTCACCAGACAGTGTTGATTCCTATGTCCACATTATCGATATCTACAAACGATCTATCTTCCCTGACAAATATAAAAAATAATATATAACGCAGAGGACAACACCGAGTAGCGACAGTCTGTTTCATGCTTAAACGCAATCTCTAGATTTTAAAATTGCCTTTAAGTATGAAACAGACTGTCGTCACTCGGTGTTGACCTTAGTGTTTACATTTATACCTTCACCTGTTCTATCTTCTCTGATATGGTGGATCAAAACGGTTCGGTTTCGATTCTCGAATAACTTAAAACTATTTCTATCATTATATATATATATATATATATATATATATATATATATATATATATATATATATATATATATATATATATATATATATATATATATATATATATAATGTGATAAAATTTTGAGGAATTAGAATAATCAATATAATAATTCATCGAGTCTAGAAAAATACTTAACAGAATGCAGAAAGTACTGGACGGCCGCACTTCCACTACTGAGTATCGAACCCGGACCGTTTCGATACAACGCACCAAAAATTTTATAAATAGTTCCAAACTGTTTACACTAGTCCGGTTTCGATTCTCGGTTGAGGATGCGCACTGATGATATGTCCCAAATATGATTCTTCTAGACTCAATGAATTACTATACTGAATATATATATATATATATATATATATATATATATATAAAGTTGCCTGACGATTGCACTAGCATGAAACAGACTGTCGCCTCTAAGTGTTGACTTCTATGTTCACTATGTATATATATATATATATATATATATATATATATATATATATATATATATATATATATATATATATATATATATATATAATGAAATGGTTTAATTCCGACACTAATTTAATATATTTTCTGTTTATACGTTATTTTTATAGGTATAATTTATTTAATTAAATTCTCTGATTTTAATTAAACAGTATTAATTACATTTACCGGTTTGAATGTTCGAGAAATTTCGTAGAAAATTTGCGCTCTCCTACAGGAATTGAACCTGATGGGAAACGTCATTTGATCTGACGTGCTGCTACTATTCAGCTACAGAGAAGCGTCTGGTTAGCAAAGTCCGAATTACTGTTTATAAACACACAATCTTTCGACGATTTTTCTCGATCGATCACATATACTCACGAAACATGTCTTAACGTAAACAATGATAACATATTATGAAATGGATGAAGTCCGACAATTATTTAATATATTTTCTCTTTCAGGCTTGAATGCAATTTTCAAGCCTTGCGCTTGTGTTTAGGCATGAAACAGACTGTTGCCATTTGCTGTTGACAGTCTGTTTCATATAATGGGAAGGCCTATATATATATATATATATATATATATATCTATATATATATATATATAGAGAGAGAGAGAGAGAGAGAGATTGAGAGAAAGATAGATAGATATAAAAGTGGACGCTGAGGACAACACTGAGCGGTGACAGACTGTTTCATCCTTCATCCATATATATATATATATATATATATATATATATATATATATATATATATATATACGTTTCTTTTTTGTGTGGTTAACTTTTTTGTTTTTGTTATATTATTAGATCCACAAGAAACAATGAAAATAATGAACGGTTTATATTTTTACAAACTGAAGAGAGTTTCTTTTATACAAAGAGTGTTAAAATAATTGTTGATAAAGTGCAAAACATTGTCAGTGGGAATAAACAAGGAAGAAACTATTATTGCTATCAGTGGATTTTATCGAACAATATTTGTTAAAATATAAAATATAAAAGAATGAAAAACAAAACTATCGCGCCAAATAAGTATTTCCCGACATATAAAATACTTCTATATACTTCAAGATTATTTTGTGTTCAGGAATTGCTCTAAAATCGTTTTCATAATTAGTCGTCAGCTGTCTATTAGTAGTTTAAAATTGCTTATAAATTGCTATAAATTGCGTATAAATAGTCCTAAATTACTTATAAAATCTACAAAATTTCTATCATTGCACCAAAATTCTATAAACAGTTCTAAACTGTTTATAACTCGTTCAAAATTGCTCATAAATTGCTCACAAATTGCTCATAAATTACTCATAAATTGCTCATAAATTGCTCTAAATTGCGTATAAATGCTCATGAAATATATATAATTTGTTATAAATTGTTTATAAATTGTAAATAATTCATAGAATTTTCAAAACTGTTTATAAATGTATTTTTAAAAAAAATGTTAATTGTTCATAAAATGTTCTATTGAACTCTTTACAAATGTTTTGTAATTTTCTATGAATTGTTTAGAAATTTGCTTATAAATTGCTGCAAACCTTTTATTGTTACAAATGTTTCTAAATAATTAAAAATGTCTATATTAATTGTTGAGATTTGCTTAAATGTTGGTGTGAATTATAAGTTGCTGTAAATTATAAATGAAGTGTTACAAACTCTATAAATTCTTCAAAATCTTTCTATAAATTATTTATAATTTATTCTTCTCTTTATAAATGTTCAAAACAGCTAATTGTTCAAAATTCTTAATATACTGTTCAAAATTGTTTACAAAGTGTCCAAGGCTGCCTATAAGTTCTCTTAAACTGTTTATAAATTGTTAAAAGCTGCTTACAAATGGTTCCAAATTATTTCTATGCCGTTCGAAGTTGTTTATAAATCGTTAAAAAATTGTTTATACATTTTCATAAGATGTTTTTCTTAATCATTTGGACTTATATCTATATAAATGTACAAATCTGTTTTTCCTTCGCCTTGCAAAAAATGCAGTTTATTAGTGGAATTACTTATAATGAATATAAACTATTTAAGTGATTATGTATCTAAGAATATTATTATTGATGATTATATCGAAATATCAACCGAAACATGTTACGTAGTTTACTGTTAATTTCTTCACTCACGCCTTCAAAACCTGGCAGCACTACAAGTAATTTTGCAATAACATTGACCATGTTTTGTGCATGATTAATCTAGGATTTTTATTTATTTTAGAGAGAAAGAAGTATGAAAAAGTGTAAAAGTTTTTCGTGAGACGCGTTTCGTGCTTTAGGACTTCATCGGATTAAAATTATATATATATATATATATATATATATATATATATATATATAAAGAACTATTTTATTATTTTTATTATACGACAAAGTGGAAAAAGTTTTCGTGTGACCTGTTTTTCCTTTAGGACATCATCGGACTAAATTTATAAATTTACCCCGATTAAGTCCTACAGGACGAAACGGGTCGTATAACTTTTCGCACTTTGTCATACCTAAAATTGTTTTTGATATATAAAAAAATATTATATGTGGTTTTCTCATTTTTAATTATATAATTAACTCTATTGTTACGTCGAAGAGATAATTCTGCTTTTTAAATTAGTAAACATAAAAATATGCAAAAGTGATCTAACGCGAAACCTGAAAAATGACGGCCATATTTAATTATTTTCGGGATTAGTTATGTCTCGCGCATGAGTCATTTTCCTGTTTTTTCTCTCGAAACAATTAATTCTATTGTCGAGAATAATAAAAAATCTGCATTTTAAATCATTAAACTTTTTAAAAATATTCAAAAGTGATACGAAAGAAAAGAAATGCATTAGCGACCTGATCTTATTTACTTACTAATGAGATATTCTGTTGTTATGATAACACGATGCTTTTTGGCGTCAATTAATATGTAATGTTACCATAATGATGGAATATCACATTAGCAATTAACGAGGTCAGGTTATGTGGTTGATAACTATATAGAGTAACATTATTTTTTATTTTATATTATAAATTATATAACGATTTATATGAAAGAATATAGTTTCATTTACAAAGAAGCTGTGTTAGTTTTGAATTTATATATAATTTGTTGCATATATATATATATATATATATATATATATATATATATATATATATATATATATATATATATATATATATGTATATAAATAATTTTTATGAAAGTTATAGATTGTTATCTTGTTTAAAAGAATTTGTGAGTGTCGGGAGATACTTAAATGACACTTCGTTGGATTAGAACAAAAACAACTATGTCTAAAAAGGTTATTATTTAATATAGGAATAAAAGTGGAGAGGTGGAGATTTTTTTTACTTTGGCAAAATGACACACACAGAAACAAATTCAGGCAATTTCAAAAAATAAATTAAAACAAAGAAAACAAAAACAAAAAACCCAAATACCAAAAAACAACAACAAATAAAGAAGCACAACATTCACGGATATTTTTAAGTCCCTATTCCTCGCATGTCCCTGTCAAAATATCCACTGGACAAACTTGCACATGCCCTTCATGTTATATTAAATATACTGCGTAGTTCACAAACATATAAGAGAAAATAATATCACTTTGCACTCGTTGAAGTGATTTTTGTACTTTAAAACTTGAGGTTTTCTTGTAACTTAAAATATTTTGAGGATGTTCCTAATTTTGTTATGTCTTTTCTCTACATAATCTTCTTTCTTTGGAAAATCCATTTTTAAATTTAAAATTCTGTTTAATTAAATTCTTTTTAATCATTAAATTAAAAACAAAACAAAACGGCGTTTCAAAGGGATATGTTTTGTAACCATACCGAGTTGAAACACCGGTTCCCGTTCGATACAACAAAATTAAGCAATGTTGAGCCTGGTCATGATTTAGATGCATGATCGCTGGGGAATACCAGATGTTATAAGTTGTTACAGGTCAAGAAAGTAGGCGCCGGATATTCGCTGCTTATATATTAAAAGAAACCTCGATATATGAAGGTGTTTCTGAGCTGACAGGTTGTAACACCTTCGTGGAGTTAGGTCGGAGTGAAAAGTTCTTTTTAATTGAAATAAACACTTTTTATGTTTTTCAAAAATTTACACTCCTTTATTTGCTTTTATTACCTATTTAATATTTTAAATGTGTATTTTCAATTTTTGAGGTATCAGAATTTGCTTGAGATGTTCTTGTCTATCATATTTTTTATTAACACTCTTTAATGTAATGACTATAATTTCACACGTATTAATTAATTTATGTAGATTTTTAATTTTATGTATAATTCATTTTCTATCTATCATAAAAATTTATATATTGATTCATATATCTAAGAAGAAACATTATTTATGTCGAGCAAAAACCGTTGAGCAGTAATTTACTGCAGGATAACGCTTTTAAATTGAGAAAACTTTTGTAAATAAAGTTCTCTTAAGAAATAGGTCATTAATAGTGGATAGGCAAATAAAAAGTTCAATGGCTTATCTTCCCGATTCAGAGTTCCAGAGGTAAGGTAAATAGACTGAATCAAAAGATCGATCTGAATCATGACATTCTGATCGATGCCTGCAAAACTCGAAAGATGAAGTCGAAAGTTAAGTTATTGAATGTTTTATTTATCTATTCGCCGGTAATATTCTATTACACATATATCGACATTAAACACACACACACACACACACACACACACACACACACACACACACACACACACACACACACACACACATATATATATATATATATATATATATATATATATTAAAGACAGAAGACATTCGAAATCTTGGACAATATTTCTTGAACTTTTCTTCCGTATTCTGACGGAATTTCCTCCTTGTCTGTGAAGGATTTGTAAAAGTCGATCAGTAAAAGTAATCTAGCCAAAAGGTCTGTTTTTTTAATAATATTTGTCTTTATCACAGAATATATATATATATATATATATATATATATATATATATATATATATATATATGTATGTATGTATATATATATATATATATATATATATATATATATATATATGTTCGCGTGTCCTTGTGTTAGTAGGGTATAAGGTAGTATTCAAACGTGAAGTTTATGAAACTTTTCCACTTTGTCTCATTATCTCCATATATATATATATATATATATATATATATATATATATATATATATATACATACATACATACATACATATATATATATATATATATGTGTGTGTGTGTGCATGTGTGCGTGTATGTGTATTTCTAAAGAATTAATAGATTTATTTTTAATCCGACATTTGTATTACTTCAAACGGTATTATAGTGGAGACTTCTTATTTTAAATAGACGCCTCATTTTTATTTATTAAACAGATTAGTTTAGTAGATGAAAATGGAGCGCCTATTTCAAATAAGAAATCTCCAATATAATAACGTTTGGAGTTATATATATATATATATATATATATATATATATATATATATTCAGTAAGATGAAAGAAAGGCATTGCTCTGACAGGGAATAAATATTATCTCAGAAATGTAACGCAAATTGTTAAAGTACTGAAAGCGATTCAACGCAGGAAATAATTTCTATGTGATTAACCGCTCGACTTAAAAAACTATAATAATATTATCCTTAAAATAATTTTAACCCTTATTTTCTTTAATATCCTTTGCTTATTCGAAACTCTTTCATTTTGTTTACTGTTCATGTGTTTACAATTTACACAGCTTTTCATTCTTTTTTAAATAAATATTTTTAATGTCGTGTCGCGAACCAGCTTACAATGATACAGTTACTGAGGCTTAGTTAGAAACTCAAAGTTATGGCTAATTTAAAATTTGCACGAAGAATTTATGTTAATAAAATACCTTTTTTTCACAATTCGCACACAAGGAAGGAACAAGTTACGATTAATGCAACGAGGAACACAATAAATCGAAATGGCCAACGAAAATTAGGTTGTCTGTTCACGCCAATATATAATTTAACGAATTAACATTTTGTTAAATATCCACCCCGTTATAGTTTTAAAAAATAATTTAATTCTTAAAAAATACTCCAAGTAAGAATCCCCAAAACAAACAATTAAACCAAACAGGAGGGGGTTAGTGAAATCAGTCAGGGTGGCCTTTTTTTGACTTGCTCTTTCGACTCCACCTTCTATCCTTCTCGCCATTGGCATCTTTTTCCTTTTCCTCGGGGGCTTTGCACACCAGTACGGGGACGGTGGCATGGTGCACAATGTAGTCGCTGACGCTTCCCAGGAAAGTCCGCTTCAGTTTACCCAGGCCACGGGTTCCAGTAATGATAACTGTAGCGCATTCTTCCTCCGAGGCTCGACAGATCGATTCGCCCGGTTTGCCATTAACTTGTCGGATGGTACCATCAACCTTTTTCAGAAAAGAAGAAAAAGATCTGTTATTGTTACATTTAATTACAAATTTAAAAAAGAGTACGCATTCTGAAAAGAAAACATATAGACAGAAAACGAACTGATATTTACATTCGTCAGCATAAACTTGAAATATCGACAAATGATATCTGTCTATATTTCTGAGATGAGGTATTATGTACACAATTTACATTATTCGGACTACTTTCCTCATCTTTGTTGCCATATTGATCACAACGTTTCGGCCGTTGTACGCTCCGGCTTTCTTCAGGTGGTTGAAATCATAGACAAAGAACACCATTGTAAAATTCATAAACTTATGGAATCAGCATATATGCTAGGCCACAAAAATCTCCTGAGCCGACCAAGCATAGAAATGAATACAATATGGGAACCAGTAATAAGGAGTGCAGAGAAAAGCGATAATAACAACGAAAATTGCAATAGGAGCTCTGGTAAAAACATGATTTGATAACTGCTAAAATTTCAATATGAGCACTGGTAAAAACGGTTGTGAAAATTTTAGGTTTTTAATATGCAGAAATTCACACTATTAGGTTTATAATAACCAGAAATACACACACAGATGTCCTCAAGGACACATGGCACTGTGGATAAAGGCGTTAGTTAGATCCAGTGACAGGACCTAAAGAGTGTGAGTTCAATACCTGGTTAAGGCGGTGGAGAACTTGGAGTGGGGAATTAACAACTGATAACTGACATCCATTAGACAGTCTATCCCAACGAGCGAAATAGAGGGTAAAGTTCGACATTCCAACCACCTCAAGAAGGCCGGATCGCACAACGGCCGAAACGTTGTAACAAATATGGCAACAAAGATAATGACAATAGTCCGAATAATATAAATTGTATCGACAAATGAATTCATCAATCTTAGTGAAGACTTTTTTTATGTCCCATCCTCGTTCTCCATAACATTTATCATGTATAGCTTTGGGTAATGTTTGTCCCCTTACTTTCACTCTCAGTAAAGAGTCCATGCTCTGTTTGTCAGATATGTTATTCTCTGTTTCCCTCTGTACTACTTGCTTTCATTACGTCCAGTGAGTGTAAAAATCTCCAAGCCCTCTTTCCTCATTATATGCCACAAAAATTTCAGCTGTCTCTTTCTAAACATAAGAGTCCCTTTTGCTCCCATTTTCATTAAAACTCTCTCGTAGCTCACATCTTCCTGGTATTCTCTGCATACCTTTAGAACCACATATCTGTTGTCTCTTCATTAGTTCTGGGTAAGATGATAAACTATATCCGGCAGCAATGCCTCTGAATAGGTTTTGAGAAGCATGGAACCACCTCTTGCTGTTGTTCCCAGAGTCACACTGTGTCCTGGTGGTACAATCTGGTAGGGTCCCAGCTATCGGCAAATAGTGAACCCCCAAAGAAAAACCAAGTACTACGAAAGTATAAAAATATTTTTTTATAGTAAAAATGTTAGCAATACATTATTTATAGTAAAATTACCAACAATACGCTCATACTAAAAAACTGTTGCGACTTTAACTAAATCCGTTTAAAATACTACCAAACAACCAACATTCATGACATTAATCCATTTATCCTACAAGTTCTTCATTAATCCTTTTATCCTACAAGTTCTTCAGTAATCCATTTATCCTACAGGTTCTTCATTAATCCATTTATCCTACAGGTTCTTCATTAATCCTTTTATCCTACAAGTTCTTCATTAATCCATTTATCCTATAAGTACTTCATTAATCCATTTATCCTACAAGTTCTTCATTAATCCTTTTATCCTATAAGTTCTTTATTAATCCTTTTATCCTATAAGTTCTTTATTAATCCTTTTATCCTATAAGTTATTTATTAATCCTTTTATCCTATAAGTTCTTTATTAATCCTTTTATCATACAAATTCTTCATTAATCCATTTATCCTACAAGTTCTTCATTAATCCCTTTATCCTACAAGTTCTTCATTAATCCATTTATCCTACAAGTTCTTCAATCAAACCATATTCCAAAATATAACGTCAACAAAACACACATGATCGCCTTTCGTAATCATGTCCTCACAAACATATATATGCACATAAGCTGAGTATCTACCATGTATTCAAATGTGAAAGAAAAATAACATATTTTTATCACCTCTACGCTACCAAGAAAATTTAAATTCGACATAAATGATCCACAAGGATTTGATATACCGTTAAGCAGGTAATTCAATCAATCATTTCCTCTTCATCTGTAAAGAAATTGTCCAGCATAGACGGCCATAGAAAAGGACTAAGATTACATAGCTGCTCAGCCCTCCTTTCTTTTTTCCCCTCTTCTTAAACACTTTATTTAGCTTTTTTAAAGGCAACTTTTTCTATTCCAATGTCCCTTCAGATTTCGGGGTCACATTTTCCATCCTCTTTGAACATATTTCCCAGATATTTAAATTTCTTTATTTACTAGATTCAGACAGCTCCAATTTGTAGCTTGCATCTTGAGATATTTCTCTTGCTCACGACCATAGATTTTGTGTTTTCAAATTAGTGTTAAGATCTTTCTTCCCGCTTTGCCTTTACTAAATTGTTTCGGAGTTCCTTCAGTTTTCTTTTCAACATGCTGTCTTCTGCGTATGTTATATTGTTAATACTACATCCATCAATAACAGAATTTTAATTCTTTTAGGCTGCTTTCACTGTACAGGGTGAATGAAACAGTGAGGGATAATATAGTTTGGTCTAAACCCGACAAACACGAAAATCTTTCAAGACATGTCCATATTCTTCTTTATGTGCTATGTCCTCTCCTGACGTAGGCGATCATGGCTCTCCACAACTTCCTGTCCCTTACAGCTCTTAATAAATTTTGTTTTTCTGTTATTTCTCCTAAGCCCTGTTCCGCCATCCATTTACTCAAGCTTAGTTAAGTATGTAATGTTTTGTCTTTCTCTGCCCCTCTTGCCTTCAATCTGCCATGTGAGTATTAAATTTTACAAGCACTCCTTCCTCATTGTATATCCTAGAAACCTCAATTCTCTCTTCCTGATGTTAAGTATTTGTTTCCTTTTTGTTTTCACTTTCTCCAAAACTTCGTGTTTACGGCCGCATCACGTTGAAACACCGATTCTCGTAGGGTCAAGTTAAGCAACATCGAATCTGGTCAGTACCTAGCTTAGATGTGCGGTTAATGTAATAGATAATAGGGTGAAAATGTTAATCGGAATGCCGAGTTCTAATTCCAGTTGCATTTGTTATATTCATTTACGCGCAAGTACTGTTGCGAAAGGCATGAATCCACTTCTTTGGTAAGTAATGGGTTAACCTATGGGTTAATTAGTATGACTTGCATCTAAAAAAATAAATAAAAATAAAATTGCGTATAAAATATTTAGAGGTTGATAGAGCCGCTAAAAACAATGTTCAGTCCACAGTATCCTCAGCATCCTTCTGTAGAGTCACATTTCTGTTGCTTCACATCTCCTCTTCATCGTTGAGAAGGTCGCCCTGCACTCACTGCCATACAAGAGGACATCCATCACATAGCAGTTTAGTACTCATTCCTTGTTTTATGAATCTTGTCTCCACCTGCGCTACCCGGGGTTGGTAGGATATGACCCGATTTCGATTTCACGTTAGGTGCTTATACAAATACAAACGGGCAAAGGAATATCTACTCAGTCCCCTCGACTACTGTCATGAAGGCGTCAGTGTACTTTGTCGTTCTTCTTTTGATGCAATGCGGCAGTTGCTTCCCCAGATTTGGGAGCCTCAGGACCAGGCTTACCATATCTCCGATGACTCGCTTGAAAGAGAACCCATCTTGCTTCATGGCTAGATGTCCAGAGCAGTAGATCACTTGCCAGTTCTTGATTTGTTCGCCTGCAGTGTCATGCAAAGCGCATTCTGCGTTCGCGTAAGATTGTAAAAATATCAAGGATGGTTCCATAGAGCTGTGATTTAGTTGGATGTTGTCTCCAAGAGGTGTGAAGTATAGATCTCAGGGTCCGGATGTAGCTTCCATCAAGATTAGGCTCTAGGGTTTTAGTTAATGGCCAAACGATGATACCATGCATTAAAACCGCCTTTACAGTGACACGAAAGGGGCACCCCGAGGCGGTGTAATAGCTAGCAAGATAGTCTCGCTAGCACAATTAGGAATGAGTAGCGAGTTCGATTCTCACTGGGTTCTCCATACTTTCGGCATTGTGCCACATCTAAGCTACGCTTGGAAAATCGCTACAGTGGAATGAAATAATGTGCGTTGCTAGTTTTTACATCCTTTTATTTATTTCGCTTTCTAAGTATGTAAAACATCAACAGATACTACACTCTAATCACAACCAGAAGGCTCGGGACTTATATTTAATCATTAGCACACGGTTACAACTGATCTCGTAGACAGAAGAACCGATCACTTGATAACGAATTCTGTTAATTTTTGATGAGTATTATGTGTTTGAGATATGTTATCCTTAGCGACTTGTGACAAGAAATCGACGAGTCGAGTTCGAATTCCAATCGATTTCTTTTGTCCATGTTCACACAATTACTTTTAGGAAATATATGAATTCTCCTCTTCTCCCTCCATATACTGAGTTCTGTAGCCGTGGTTGGCAACTAGTCTCGGAGAAGGATAAGTCTGAATTCAAAACCATATCTAACTCTGACATAGAACATACTATGGAGCCTTTAACAAAATCATTAAATTCACAGTTACTCTCTAATCTTGACTGAAGAAGTTGAGCTTGAAATGCGAATAAAATTCATTGAAAATCATATAGAATATAATTCAACAGGAAATCATAAACAAACTTTTAAATGATTTTTTATTTTTATTTTGTTAACTGCTAAGAGTCATTTAATGCCGAAATTGTTTTTTTTTCACAAACTCATTGCTGTTTTGTTTTTGTTTTTTTTAAATATAATGCTGGTGATTTGAAAAAATATGTTTCTGGTAATTATTTTAAGAATGTATTGCTGGTAATGTGTTTATAATTGTATTGCTGGTAAATTTTATTTTAAATGTAATGCTGGTAATATTTTTAAATGTATTGCTGGTAATACATTACCGGTATTTTTTAATATATTTTGGCAATTTAAAAAAATGTATTGTTGGTAATTTAAAAAATGCATTACCGGTATTTTTTAATATATTTTGGCAATTTAAAAAAATGTATTGTTGGTAATTTAAAAAATGCATTACCGGTATTTTTTAATATATTTTGGCAATTTAAAAAAATGTATTTCTGGTAATTAAAAAAATATGTATTGTTGGTAATTTTAAAAATGTGTTACTGGTAATTCTTTTCATAGATGTATTTCTAGTTTTTTTTTACTATGAAAATGTACTGCCGGTATTTTTATACTTTCAAAGTTCTGACGCTAGTTTGCGGGGTTCAAGAGTTACCCATAGCTAGAACACTAGCAGGTGCTACCACCCAGAGTCAGTGTGAACGTGGGAACAACACTAATTAAAAGGTACATTCACGTTCCTCAAAAACTCCTGATCAGTGGCCTTGCTGCCGGGTGTAGTTTATCGTCCTACCTAAGCCGCTTATATTTTATACTCATCCACCCCAAGTGAAGTGAATAAGAGTTACCGGAAGCACTTTATCTGACCTTGTGCTCAGTTGAATAAATAGCCGATTTAACGTGTCTGTCGAATTGTGATGTTGAGGAAACTCGTATCACTTACAAATTAATTAGCTTTGTTTGGTACTTATAAGAGCTCAAATGCTCTATTCTTGTGTCATACCAAGCTGAGCAAAACTTAAGGGATATGCAAACTAGATAACACCATACATCAATTTCCAGAACTGGCAATATTCAAATGTAAGATATTTCAACATATCTCGGCGTGAAACTTATTAATTTTAAGTTTCAAGTAGACTCCGCACAGAGGATTATTCTTTCTTTTTGGAAAAAAAATCCGTCTGAAACATCGTTATCCCAACCACTCCTTTTATTAAATTATATATTAAGAGGCTGGGCGGAATTTTCTGAATATTTAATAAAAGGGGACGTTGGAATAATGATGTTCCGTGTAGATTTTTATAAAAAAAAAAAAAAAATTAAAATAAAACTAAAAAAATGAAAAAAATCAATCATATAGTTATCAATGTACTTATTTAAGTGAAATCGGTAATCCGAGTTCAAATATCGATCAAGTCTGCTGTGTTCACTTTTACCCCATTGCTCTCAGTTGTGTGTTAAATAGCATGTTTAGGACTGGGCACGTGTGGCAACCAATCGAGGACAAAGACAAAAGGAATTCTAAACCATGGAGAAGGCAACAGGAAACCAATTCAGTATATTCCTCCAAAACGCATGGCAATTCACAGTTAATAAAGGAAAGGAGCACGTGGAGAGTCATTATCACCTACGCCTTGAAGGGAAATGGATTTAAACGAAGTCAGTATTTACAAAGTTTAAGTCCACGAACCAAAATGTCATTAGAGAAGTAAAAGATTTTAGAAGATTTAGATTTTAGTCACACTATTTAATTTTTTGAGCCCAAGATAAAAACAGTGAAAGTAGCAAACCGGAAGAATAGAAAAAGGCAGAAAAATAAGTGAAAGGTGGAAAAAATGAAGAAGAAATAAAGAATAAAAAGAGAGGATTTGTGCGAAAAGAGATAAGCAACGATAAAATACAGGAATAAATTAATTAGAGGGAAAGTGTGAGGAGAAAAGAAGATGAAGATGCAATTGTGAAAGAGAGAAAAACAAATAAAAAAGGAGGAAGAAGTAGAAATAAACAATAAAATTTATCAAATTGAAATAAATGCTAAGAAAAAAACAGAAATAAAAAAAATTAGAGAAATCGACTTGCCAACTTCAAAAAAAAGAGACAAGGTAAAAACAAAGAAAAATCAAATCGAAAATAACATAAAAGATTTTTAAAAAACAAATACGATATCATTTAGGATTCATTCTGCAAGAGTCTTCTAACGATTTAAACACAGCCGATCGATTTGAAATTAATGGTTTCCTGGAATCAGTCTAGCGTAGCACTGATTTTCAAAAAAAAAAAAAAAAAAAACGTTTGCCATTGCGGGAATCAAAGGATTTTCTTGTAATGCCATGAATTATTTCGGTGTTTCAGTCATTTTTCGTTTTCCTTTTACACAGATTAGCTTTAAAAGTAAAAAAATTCCGCATTTTTTCATTTCTATTTACATAAGAGAGTACTAAATTATCAATTCTTGTTTTGACAAGAAAGCGTACTAGACCTATGGACAAGTCATTTCATATGCAACAAACACCACTTTGCTGCATTTTCTGAAATATTAATTTCTTTGCTTGATTAAAGCAATCGGCAAACTGTGCCATAGTAGCCACTCTGTTGGCTCGTACTTCTCATCAGAATATCAATTCACATCGATGTCTTGGATACCTAATGATATGTCGGTATCTGGTGATTTTCTCTTGCCGAGCCATTGTTGACAGGTACTAACCACGTCTGAATCTTAGAACCTCAGAAGTGGCGTTTAGGAAATGATTTAAGCTATTCTTCTGGCTATAAAGATTTTGACTCTATAAAAGTGACACCAATGTTCATTAACTGCAACATTCGACATAAAATACGTGATACCGGTTAATTTGCTTATATACCTCTAACTTTGAGCACTTGTTAGGAGACAGTATCTGTCATGACGCTGGTAATAATAGTTTAGCTTGTTAATATATAAATGCGAGAAGCGTTCAAAGAGTGCTGAGAGAGCATTCAAACAGGAATTGCCCACAAGAAGCATCTTCTCAAGAGTCCATTGTATGGGAGGTGAGCTTGATAAAAGAATTTCATCACGCGGTTGGAGGAGGTCAAATTTGAACTGCGGAAACATTTATATTAGAATCTTTTAAATGGGGAATTATCATATATATATATATATATATATATACATATATATATATATATATATATATATATATATATATATATATATATAAATATGTATATATATATATATGTGTGTATATGTGTGTGTGTGTGTGTTTTAAACAAGTTCATCTCAAACAAGGCAGTAAAGCCACAGAGACGCAAGAGGCTACTAAGTATGAAAGAATTAAAAACAGGAACATTGCTCAGGAACAACAACAGAGGAAGAGTAATCAAGAGGAGAGCAGATAGCGATTTGCATTGCATTTACATTTTTGCAGACTAAAGTTGGCTTGAAAGCATGGAGCCGGAAGGGACTTCCACAAGCAAGAAATGCAAGATAAGAAACTGTTAGCATGAAATTTACGGTTACATCTTGCCAGCTCGACTGTAAATTGATGAGACCTCATCCCCAGTCTAATACTGCGCTTAAATTTGAAGAGTCTAGGCGCCATAATGAAGAGCTTATTCGAACAATTACCATGAAAATCGCCCACGTCCTGAAGGGGCACGATACATAGAAGAAGACCGTCTCTACTTTATCGTAAATATTCAGTTCCTTATGGTGTCATCGGCACATAGGTAAGCATGGACGACATGACAAGTAGTAGGCTCCAGTGCGCTGATCGGATTAGGCCTCATAATTTTCACTTCATACCGCATTCTATTTCCTTCATAACTGACATCTGATTTATCATTGTCATATAATAGTAACTATTTACCTTATATTGGTTCAATGTTAGAAATCTTCTCTTACAATATTTTCTACGTAATCATCAAAGCAGTTTATTGCATTATACCACGAGATAAACTTTTCCAAAATCAGTAGCCTAATCAAATCGGAACTTTCGTGTGGATGTCACGCATAGGCGCCAAACCAGTTCAATAATATATAAACTGTCAGCTTCTTAGAACCGCTTCCTAAGATCAATGGTGAAAAAAGACATTGAACCGATAAGCCTGAGGGTCTTGGCAAAGATCATCCTTCTTTAAACATTGTGATCTGGTGCTACAGAATCACAAACAAATAACTGTCTATATTTCTGAGATGAGGTATTATGTTCCAACTACCTGAAGTAGGCCGGAGCGTACAACGACCGAAACGTTGTAATAAATATAGCGACAAAGATGAGGAAAATAGTCCGAATAATGTAAATAATGTAAACAAAGAACTCTACCAATTAATATCAAGGGCACCACTTGAGGACTACCAATAGCAGCAACAAGTAAAGAATATTGCACAAAGAGAAGACAAAATAATGATATAATCACCACTTAAAATAGAAGGTCGGAAAAGAAACCCCTCCCATCAATAATGGAAAAGACATTACTGGACTTGAGAAGGTGTTTTTCTAAAAATTGTTTTAAGAGAAAGATTTTATAAATTTTACCGAAAACAGTACTGATTGCTCGGTGAATGAGTACCGATTGTTTCCTTATAGGGAAACGGATAATATTACCATTAGCATTGCACATGCTTTTTGTCCCTAACTTCCCCCCATTATAAATTTAATAAGGACGAACACTTTATGTGTTAACATTGTTATAAAAAAATGAATCTGAGTTATAATTAATTGGGCGTTTAATAGTAAAACTAAACGATTAATTATTTAAATTATTTACGGTCAGAATAATATCCACATTTTTGGTGTTATAATAATAACGTTTCGACTGACCTTCTTCAGCTGTCTTGTAAATCCTGATAACCCTTAGGGAATTTCAAACAAAACCTTTTATTCCATGTACGGCGAGTGATTGTTCTTCTTTTGTCTAGGGCTACTTCATCGTATCTAATGGTCCAGTTGATTCTAGTAATCTTATACTGCCCATACAAATATAAATTGAAAATGTTACAAAAATTGCTCTCGGTTGATATCCTGAAAACATTTACTTTCTGAATAAATCTCTTATAGTTTATTGTCTTGTAGCTGTAGGTTAGACGTAAATTCTTCTTTTCTTTTATGTGCCTTGTAACTTCATTAAGTTGACGATCATGACTCTCCACTATTTCTTGTTCATTGTAGCTCTTAATAAATTTTGTCTTTTTGTTACGAAGACTTGAAAAAAACCCAACTATGTAAAATAGGTGAGCATGACAATTTCCTTCTTCTTCTATGTGTATTGTCTCTTCATGGCGTAGGCGATCATGACCCACCACATCTTCCAGTCTTTTGTAGCTCTTCTTTTGGTTTTCTCTCAAACCCTGATCTAATATCCATTTACTCAAGCCTAGCAAATATATTACGTACTGCTTTCCTTCTCTTCTTCTTTCCACTCAATCTATCCTGTGAGTATCAGGTTTGCCAAGTCCTCCTTCCTCCTTACGTGACAGAAATTTAACCTGTCTCTTCCTGATGTTAAGTATAAATTTCATTTTTTTTCATTTTCTCTAAAACCTTGTTGTGGCTCAAATGTCCAGTCCATGTTGGCATCAGCATTCTTCTGGAGAAACACATTTCTGCTGCTTTAAGTCTCTTCGTCATCTTTGAGGAGATTTTTCAGCATTCACTGCCACACAGGAGGACAGATATCACATATAAGGGATTCTAAATGATTTGCCTCCCGATCCGCTCTTTGAACGTCGTTTCAAGTAGCTGCGATAAAAAGTAACTGAGATTAAGATGTAAGAAATACAAGTACAAAATTACTGATGAATTGATCACTCTTTTATTCGTGGGCCTATGATAAATAATCAGATACAGAGCTGTGACATTTTACTTCCAATAAAGACCGTAGTGAGTAACTAAGGAAAACATTTGTAACCGAGCATTTCTGCACGTTCCAGCTTTTGCTTTCTTTAGACACCAATACAGATGAGTCATTCCGTCGAGCAGTAGAGGAAGTTGTGCGTATTCATATTATATAGTTCTTATATACATAACATTTTTCTAGCATGACAGATGCCTGTTCTTAAAACCTGCAGCTAAATTTGAATTTTCTTACATTAAGCCATGTCATGAGTACAGATACCTCTTTGAACACTTAGTGTGAATGAAGTTAATTCTACTTCTATCATCCGCTTATGGCTCTCCACAACTCTCTATCTCCTGTAGCTCTTACCAGTCATTCTCCCTTTGTTAAGCCCCTTCCCCAACACCAGCGTTCTGCCATCAATTTACACAAGCTCGACACGTAAGAAATTTCAGCTGCCTCTTCTGAGTATAAATGTTCTTTCTGGCGTTGTTTTCGTTAAGATTTTCTTTTTATTGCTTATTCACTCCGACGATAAAATCTTCAGCATCATTCGGTAGAAAGACATTTCTACTGTTACTAGCTTTTTTCCACATCTGTGGAGAGATTGTCCAACATTCATTGCCATACGTATAACATCATATTAATCGATAACACTTTTAGTTTTGTTTCTACCCAAATCTTTCCGTTTCTCCACACTTTACTTAGCTTTTGGAATGCTTATTTCGCCTTCGCTAGTCCAATACGTGTTCGGATCTCGGTGTCACATTTTTCATTTTCTGTTAAAACGCTTCCAAGATATTTGAACTTCCGCACTACATTTTGAAATAGCGCATCTTGGGCTTTTTCTCTTGCTGATGACCAGACATTCTGTCTTGTTGCAGTTGATGGTTAGTCTTTTTTTCTCGTTTTCTTCTACCACCCTGTGTAGGATATTTTTAATGCTTGCTAAATAACTTGTTCATAGCTTGATCCATGAAAATGGTAACGTAAATGTTTGCTTGGTGCGATTCTTGAGAGAAGAGCAGAAACACTAACCTTGTCACTGTCTTTCACAAAAGGAAATCAATTTTTTAACAGTTATATTATCGGGGAGTGTTATTCCTCTGAATTGAGAACAAAATGTGCCGAAGTTAAAACAGACTTTTAAAAGTAGATTCCATAGAAAAATTCGCTCTTTGGCAAAATGCCCCCAGCATCAAAGAATTTGGGGCGGGGATTTTATATCGCTGGAATAGTGAAGGGTTTCATACTGTGTTGCTATAGAATGCGAGAATAAGAGGGGTTGTAGGTTAAGTGCTCGCTAAATTGCCAGCATTTTGGAAGTCATTTCCAGATACGCGAGATAATCTTTTGATATGTTTATGAAATGAAAATCTTGGTTAAAGAGGCAACAAGGAGGTGAGACAAATTTGTCTGAAAGGGGAGGAAGTAATTAGATTTTTTTTTATTATTAACAATATTTCCAATAATTGCAAACATTATTTTAGTGGGATTCTACACACACACACACACAAAAAGCACCCCCCCCCAAAAAAAACAAAAGCAAGAAAAAAAACCCAAAAACAAACAAACAAACAAAAAACAAAGCGGGTTTGATTTCTACAGATAGGCACATTTTTTAATCAGTGTTTTGGGGACCTAGGTCGGTAGACGTTAATTACATTGTTTGTAAATCGAGACGAGTATGTCGACACATACAAACCTTAAAGTGACGAAAATAAAGAAAGAAAATGGAAAGGACAAAAAAGGAAAAATGAAAGAAAATTGCAGAAGGACAACAAAAGAAGAGAGAGAGAGAGGGAGAGGGAGAGAGAGAGAGAGAATTGAAATGGAGAAATACAATAAAAACGGAGAAAGAAAAGAACAAATTGATGAACGAATGAACGAACGGACGAACGAACAAAAGAAAGAACGACATAGTTCCATGGATATACGGTTAGAAAAAAAAATCAAATAGAGAAGTACAATAAATATTTTAAAAAGACAGAAAGAAAAGAAAGAAAAAGAAAGAAAAAAGAATGAATGTAAAACAATGCGAACGGGAAATAAAAAAAACGTAGAAAGAAAGAAAGAAAGAATGGCAGAAAATGTAGAAGGACAGTTCAGTAAGGGAGAAGGAATGAAATGGAAAAGTACAATAAAAATGTAAAGAAAAACGGAAAAGAAAGGAACGGACAAACAAAAGAAAGAAAAAGAAAGAAAGAAAGAAAGAAAGGAAATGTAGAAGGACAGTTCAATAATGGAGAAAAAAATTATAAAGAAAAACGGAAAAGAAAGGAACGGACAAACAAAAGAAAGAAAAAAGGAACAAAGAAAGAAAGAAAGAAAGAAAATGTTAGAAGAACAGTTCAATAATGGAGAAAAAAATTGTAAGGAAAAACGGAAAAGAAAGGAACGGACAAACAAAAGAAAGAAAAAAAAAAGAAAGAAAGAAAGAAAGAAAAGAAATGGAGAAGAACAGTTCAATAATGGAGAAAAAAATGTAAAGAAAAACGTAAAAAGAAAAGAACGAAGGAAAGAAAGAAAGAAAGAAAGAAAAACGAAAATGGAAAAAGACAAAAAAAATAAGCAAAAAAGCACGAAGAAAGAAAAACGGAAAATAAATAAATGAAGAAAGAAAGAAAGAAAGAAAATATAAAAGGACAGTTCAATAATAGAGAAAATTGAGAAGTACAATGAAAATGTAAAGAAAAACGTAAAAAGTAAAGAACGAACAAAAAAAGAAAGAAAGGAAGAAAAAAAGAAAATGGAAAAAGACAAAAAAAAAAACTAAGCAAAAAAGCACGGAGGAAGAAAATTGAGATGGACAATAAAATAACAGAGAGGCAGACAGACAGAAAGAAAGAAAGAGCGAAAGAAATAAATAAAGACAGACAATAAAAATGTAAAGAAAAGAATATATATGACATCAAGCGTAGAAGAGGAAAAGGAAAGCGAGAAACGATGAAAAGGAAATCTAAGCGTGAGAGCGTAAAATCGAAGTGAGAGTGGTTAGAAAGGAATGAATGAAACAAACAGGAAGCAAGGGAAAGGGGTAGGGACGGAGATAGTCGGTAAGCTGGTTGGTGGCTGTGGCGGGGTCAGTGCCAAAAATAGACGATAACTCATCACAGATACAAAACAACACATGTAAACATCTTGCTTAGTGCTACAAGGAAATGAACGATGTCTTGCTCTCAAAGATATATCAAGTTTCCGAGAGACGAACATCACCAAACAATAAACCTATCATTTCGCTGCTAGATAAATGTGATAAATGTCTCCGATGCAGGTGAAATCTTCATTATCAATCAAGATGCGCATCATCGTTTACTTTAATATAGGCATTTCCTAATCTCTGCCTAGTCTCGCAGAAGTGTAGTTAATCTCGCGAGAATTGAAGACATGGCAGTCATTGTTACACAGTTTACTCGCAGATGAAGAGATGATTTGCGGCAACAGAGGTGTAGTTCTATGAACGAATTCTGAGAATACCATCGAACGAACATTCAGGTCACGAAGAAGTGGAAATACAATAATATCAAATATATAATTAAACCCAGAAAGTGATAGAGAAAATATCCTAGAGACATTATGAGAAAAGAGGACGTGGAGGACGTGAACTCTCACAGGACATAATGATGCAAGAAGAGTAGAGGGAAACGCCTAATAATCTTCCTAACGAGTTCGTGTAAATAGATGACAAAACAAGAAGTTGAAGAGATAATAAAAATCGCTAATATTTCTAAGAGCGACAAAGGATAGGAAATTGTGGAGAGTCATAATCATCCACGTCCAGAAGCCGTTTCCTTATAAGGAAACATTCGGTATTCATTAACTGAGCAGCCAGTACTACAGTCGGTTGAAATTTATAAAATCTTAAAATATTTTTTCTGTAAAAAAGGGTTTCTCAAGTCCAGTAGCTGTTATCACTCTTTCCAGTGTTGATGGGGGTTTCCTTCCTAACCCTTTGAGGAAAACAGGTTTCTCAAGTCCAGTAGCTGTTATCGCTATTTCCAGTATTGATGGGGGTTTCCATTCTAACATTTTCAGGAAAACATATTTCTCAAGTCCAGCTGTTATCGCTTTTTCCAGTATTGATGGGGTTTCCTTCCTAAGAAGAATTTGAAATAGTGCTGAATGTCAACATCTTGATTGTTTCATTTTTTTCAGTTACAAATGTCAAGTCCACAAGTTTCGAAGAAGTGTGGTCTTCGCCAATGTCCCGTCGCACGTTCAAAGATATTTTTAATCTTTGATGTTCGAAGGTAGAGTTATACAGCTAACAGTTTAGGTATTTCTGAACACGTTTTGGCGCCATCTGGTTCCATGAAAGGATGCTGAGAGTATCATGGATGGAGCAATGAGGAAGCGTTAAAAAAAAAGCCTGAGAACTAGCAGTGCACTTTCGCTAAAATGCAGAAAGAGGTGGCTGAAAATTCTGCGACACCATATGAGGAAAGAAGGCTTGGAAATTTGTTACTCACAGGACAGATGGAAGAAAGTCGGGCCACAGGATGGCAGCACTGGAGCATGTAGAAATGGTAAAGATATTATTGTCAATTCACCTTCCTCTTCAATCCTTATATCGACCAGTACCACATTCAATTATTTATATGACCTAAGCTTCTCCTAGTCTGGCACAAAGTCACAAATAACGAGCACCTCTTGAAGATTGATCTCTCACTATATTTTTTACTAAATGTTCACTCGATGCCGAGACCCAAAAGCTACTCAAGGCAGGGGGTTACTTAATGAGGTTGCTGTAAGTTCGTAACTGCTAGACTTCAAGATGTTAAGATTGTAGTGTTCAGGGAAGCATTCTCTTTGAAGTCTGTTCAACAAAATAGAGGTTGACACAAAGAAGCTGCATGAATGGAACTTCCTCCTTACCAATGCTATATGAAGGGATTGAGGTTTATTCAATCGTGAATAAAAAAACGAACTAGTTGAAATCGTTCTCGTCAGAGATTCCCGATTTTTCGTATCTGCTCAGTTTCATATCCAAACGTACAAAAGGCAATTTCTAAAGCCTGATGGACGGTCTCGGCCAGTGCTTTGTGACCCTCGCTATCTTATCAACATTCTTTTTACTTATATTTATATACGTTACAAATTAAACTAAGCACAATTGACTATAAAAGGATAAAATAATTTCGCGGATTTTGACGTCATTCTGGGGACGTTTTTTTTTTATCCAAATCAGGGAATTTATTTTGCTCATGCTAACTATCGCAAAAACACCAAATAAAATTCTCTATTTTTTATTTATAATGTTGATTGTGTTAAAATTATTCAAGTTTTTAACAAGAAAAATCTCAAATTGATGTTAAAAACTGACGCAAAACATTGTTGGTTTATTTAATACAATTATCTGTTATGGCATGTCTCTAAAATTTGTATTTAGATACATTGTATCTATTTTCCATTTTTCTAGTTGAATTGTTCAACTTTATTGAATATGATCCATTATTATCCATAATTAGGTTACAATAAAATTTGTATTTTATATGAATACAACTTTATGAAAATTGAGATGTAGTAGAGTGGGGGGGCGTATAATAGATTCGGTGGATGGGCACGAGACCCTGGCAAGGGTTAAATCATTGGAGTTGTTGATGATAAAAAGATGATTTGCTATTTGGAACTACCTTCCTGTCCTGTTGTAGTCGAGCAACCTTTTCATTTTATTTATGCAAGACAGGAAGTATCTTCATTTCATTATTTATATCCACTCCATTCTCAAGTTCTAAAGCAAAAATGGCGATGTTATTTTGCTTAACAGGAGGGGAACTTACCAAACATTCCTGAAATAAACAAAAGAGCATTCAGCGAAATGTTCATACCCATGATATCTCGAGGGTATGATTGGCTTGACATCAATTCTATCATCAGTATTTACTACTCATTGTATTAATGAGACGCGAATTTGGTTTGTGGTTTTTCTTTGGCGGCATATTAACCCGTAAAGGGTCCACTTCGACGTGGTATAACGGCTAGCAAGCTTGTCTCGCTAGAACAATTACGACTGAGTAGTGAGTTCGATCCTCATTGGGAGCTACTCACTTTCAGCCTTGTACCACATATAAGCTACGCTTAAAAATTCATTGGGCACGTCAACGTGGTGTAATGGCTAGCAAGCTTGTATCGCTAGTGAGTTCGATCCTCACTAGGTGCCCATACTTTCGGGTTTATGAAACGTTTAAGCTACGATTAGAATATCATCATATCACTCCGTATTTAATTCTGAAATCTAAATATGAAAATTCCCGTTTTATAATTAATTCAAGAGAATGACATCATTTAAGGATTAAATTAATTAACTACAATTTTTTTTGTATCGAATAAACTTACAAAATCAAACGAAAAATGAAAACTTGTTTCTCCTTACAAGAAAGATTTTTAATTCTAACAATTTTCTTTTTACTTTTGGGGCTCAATATTTGCCCATATCTGGGACCCTAATAAGTGCTACCAAACTGGGTCAGGGCAGACTTGGGAATAACAGCAATTAAGAAGTGCTTCCACGGTCCTCCAATCTCCCGATATGAAACCGTGCTGCCTAATGTAGGACGAAATGAGACACGACTTTTATAGTAACTGCTATATGATCCTACTTATCGGGGAGTTAATAGATTGAACTTGAAAGAAAATTCCCGGAAATTGTGAAGTAGGAACTATAGAAATTCGGCAATATTTAACCATCTTGCCAGCAACAAAAAACAAAACAAAAAAAAAAAACAATAAAAAAACAATAAAACAAAAACGATGTGTGAAAAATGAGGATTATTTCCTAAACAAAGGCTATTAGAACATTCTTTTGACTCCCTCGGCAAACTTTAAATTATTTTTCATTCATCATTTCATTACAAGCAAGGCAATAAAGCCACTAAGATATACGGGATTATTGAATGTGAAAGAATAAAAAAATGAAAACATTATTAAGGAGCGAGAACAATAAGAGAGGAGTAATCAAGAAGACAGGCTTATGGCTAAATCACCTTGAAACACCGATTCTAGTAAGATCACCAAAGTTAAGCAACGTCGAAGTTGGTCAGTACCTAGAAAGGTGGGTTAAGCTTCGATGTGTGAGTGGTGCAATGGATAATGACTCGGAATTGTTAATCGGAGCGGAAGTTCCCGTTAGTTTCGTTATATTCACTTACGTGCAAATACCCTGGGGATGGAATGCATCTCTTCTCTCCCCGTGTATGGGTTAATTAATAAGACTTGTATCACTAAACCATTATTATCCCCCCTCACTAATTCTTACGATCTAAAAATATTTCTGGCTTTAAATAAGCTGCAAAGTGTTGATAAGCCGTAAAAAACGAATCGATCAATCAATAAATTAAGACATTAGATAACGATTGACATTGCATTTAATTTTTTGAAGATCAAATGTGGCCGGAAAACATGGCGCTAGAAGTTCCATAAGCGAGACATGTGAGAGAAGACACTGTTAGCATAGAACTTACGGTTGCATCTATCCAATTCAACTGCAAATCGATGAGACCTTGTTGCCAAACAATTACTGCGCCTAAATTCATAATGTCTAGGTACCATCTGGAAAGTTCATCAGAACAATTAACATTAAGATCTTTATCAAGAAAAGCACAGGGAAGCTACGTAACGGGGGTCGAAAATGGAACTGAAGCCGAGATGCCAATAATATTGCGAATGCTTCTTTGGATTTTATCAAGAATCTCTGATTATATAGCAGGATTACCGGATCATATGTGGCAGCAATATTCAAAGCAAAGGGTAAATGGTAGACTTATAAATATTGAAGACAGATTTTGGAAAGAACAATCGTCTTGCATGACACAGAAGCAACCTTTTTGGAAGCAAAAAAAAACACTAGATTTAATATCTTCGATTTGAATTTTAATAAAAGCTAAACATGAAAGTGGAATAATACATTTTCTTTTTTCTGACAACAAATGTGTTAAATACGATTTATTCATTAGATTGCTTATTTACAAGAATATTTTTTATATTTACAAGATTATAAAATTATGTAAACCAACATATGATGAAATATTTATTAATTGCCGTTTTACAAATTAATAAATATGAAAAAAGTTTTTATCCATAAATCTTGTTTGTGAACAAAGATAATTTAAATAAATAAATAATGATGAGTAACTGTAATAATAAATTTGGAAAAAATCTATTTTCTGTTTTTTTTTTTTCATTTGTACTCGCCACAGAAATTTACTGGAATATTTGAGAGAATCTCTTCTTCTGAACCAAGCATTTTTTTTATTTTGATTTTATTCATTGGATGAATTTTCCTTGTGCATAATTAGAGAATTTTTGTGATTTTTATCGTAAATCTTTCATTGGCGCTGATTTACATATTTTGAAAGTTTCTAATTTTTTTTATAAAATTTGAATAAAAATATTTCTTTTCAAATTTATTTCTTTATAAAATGGTAAATAATAAATCTTTGTAAAAGGTAAATAGTAAATATCGCGTTGTACTTGGTACACATATTTTTATAATCTTGCAAATAAACATTGTCGACCTGGGTAAACATGGCTCTCTATGTCTTACCATTTAGTTTCTTTGTTTATTGGCTTATCAACTCCATATGGATCATTTAATGTCGAAATTTAATTTTCTTGAGAGTATTCGTAATTTCGTTTACAAAAATGTACAGCTGCTATTCTTTTTTACTATGAATATGTATTGCTGTTTTTTTTATTATAAAATGCATTTTTACACTTTCATAGTGTTTTGAACCCAGTTTGGGGGTTAATTATTGGCCCAGAGTAGGGATCCTACAAGGTGATACCACCCAAGCCAGGGTGCACCTGGGAACAATGGCAATTAAGTGGCGTTTCCACGTTCCTCAAAACATCCAGTTCAGCTGCCGGATGTAGTTTATCACCATAACAAGAAAACTAAACTATTGCTTACATGTTCAGTTCATGTTATTCTCAGTAGTCTACTGTGTGACAACATCTCTGTTACCGCAAGTCACCTCTTTATTTGCGACGGAATCCTCCAGTATTCCCTGCTATATAGGAGCAATGACATTACGTAGCAATCCAATTATTATCTCACATCTTGACTCGTTCTTTTGTTAGCGGACATACATCGTTTTCTTTTTAATTTTTGATTCGATTTCATAAGTGTTCAATATGTGCACTGTCCGTGACATGGCACACGTCAAGACGCTAGTTAAGCTCTAGCCAAATACGCTGTAGCATATCCAAGCATTCTCTGCTTGAGTTCATCAATGCCAGCAGGAAGAGGGGGACATAGAAAAATCCCTTCACATATCCCCATAAAAATAAATCACACAGGGACAGGTCCGGTGACCGCGGCGGCCATTTCATCAGAAAACTGTCTTCCTATCCACCACGCCTGATCCGTCTCTCTGGCAGATTCTCATTGAAATAAGCACGTACTGTCCACTTCCATTAAATATAAATTCTTGGTCTGTTTCTATACATTCTGTGGAAATTTGAGGTTATTTCAACAAAAATTGCCAAAATTATTGGCCTGCGTAATGATGTTAAATTTTTTGGAACACCCTATATATATAACAGACCAAGAATTTATATATATATATATATATATATATATATATATATATATATATATATATATATATATATATATTAGTAACACAATTATAAATACTGTAAAATTCTAAAGTTAAATGTTAATATTATTGCATATCCTTCTCTGAATTTTCTCAAGAGTCTCGAGATATATCGCAGAGACACCAGACACCAGACATCAGACCAGAAATGGTAACAATATTCAGTGCACAGACGAATGGTAGATTTATAAATGTGCACTATAGATTGTGGTGAGAAAACCTTTCTGACACGACACAGTGAATCACATTCCTAGCGGCTAATACAATATATTCATTCCACTCCAACGTGATCCCAAGAAGCCGCGATGCGTTGCAGAGGTTAACATCAGCTACGCTGATCGTAGTCAGAAAAAAGATCCTTTATGGTGATAAAATGAAAGCATTTTTGTTTTGGAGGTCTTAAAATTTACAAGCCATTCCTTGCCCCAGTTAACCAATAACCACTGATTGGGGTTGCTTTTCCACTCTTAATTTGTTGGAATTGTCCTACTTGCAACTAAGATACGGGTAAATAGTTGAGCCATCAGCATAAATATCTAATTGGGAATTGATTTATATTATCCTTCCGAAATAAATGATGCCAGCGATATCATAAGGCTGCATATGCACTGAGTCCATTAAAAATGTATCACGATGGTGCAGAGAGTTGTGAGAATCATTAATAGAGTAATTCTCTAAACGAGTCTAAAAAAGAAAAGAAAAAGAGACTTTCTCGAAAGCCGATGCCAACGGGTGGGAGTAAATCTTTTCGCGTTTGGGAAAGAATCTCGAGTAATGTAAATTTGTACTTACCCCATAGGCAGACATGCAGTCTATAAATCCTTTCTCCAGCTGAAGAAGCTGTTCCTCCCGGCCAAGTCTGGTAGAGGCGTCCACATCTGTTGCAAAAGAACAAAAAACGGAGATAGAAAAATATGATCAGTGAGTAATCTAAATTCGAAATTTTAATAACATTTTTTCATGATTAAATTATAATTACTTAGCTCTTTTTTTAAAAAATAATCTAAGAAATCAGACGAAGAATGAAAGCGAGAAAGAAATGAGATTTATTATACAAAATATATTTTGACAATGTCTTCAATTTTACTACAAAATATACTGATTGTATTTCTACTACAAACATGTATTGCTGGTAATTTCCCTACAAAAATACAGCGTGAGATGGGTAAATAGTCGCCATTTTATATTTTTATTTTTGCGCGTTGTTTGCTTTTGATTTTGTCGACTGCACAGTATAGTAGGGTCAGTTGGGCACCGTCTGTGAGAAAAAGAGCCCCATGACGCAATTCAGTCCACCAGACACTTGGAAACGGTATGCAGTAGTGCTTGGAATTTACGCCAGAAGCTCAAATATGAACATTTCTGAGTGTTTGGATGTCAATCTGAGGACAGTGCAGAAGATTCGGAAAGAGTTGGATGAGTTTAATCGTGATTACGAAGGTGTTTGGAGTGATCACTAGTGATGGCGACGTTATGTCACCATTCATCTTTTCATAGGGCCTCAGACTCAACACGGAGGCCTACATCAATTACCTTGAGCAGGTAATGCTACCCTTGGTCAAGAGGGTGGCTGCTGGAAGAACCTATACATCTGGCAACAGGAATCTGCACCATGCCATACAAAGAAGGGGAACCCAGGCATAGCTGTCAGGCAATTTCTGCGACCATATCGCCCCTTACATCTGGCTACCTAATTTGCCTGGAGGCCATGGTTGAAGCCAATGGCTATTTTATTGAATAAGTTTACCCTTTAGAATTCAAGACATTTTTGTATAATGATGATAAATATATTTATTAAAATGTCAGGGTTACTTTCATATTTGCCTCATTTAGGCGACAATTTATCCATCGCAGCCTCTATACCTCGTGGGTATTTTTTTATATAAAAATGTTTTGCTAGTAGTACTATAAAATGTATTTTTATACTTTCGTCGTGTTTTGATTTTTGTTTGGGTTTCATTATTTGCCATAGCCGTAACCGGCGCTATTAGGTTGGTGCAAAAATAATGTTGTTTTCTCACATGAAGTTGAACGTCAAAAAACGACATTATTTTTGCACCAACCTAATACCATCCTTGGTGATGGTGGATTTGGGAACAACAGGAATTAAGAGGTCGTCCCATTCTCCTCAAAATCTCCAATCTCCCGGTCAGAGGCCCTGTCCAGAACGGTTGTGGCTGGTAAGCCAAAGCTAAAACATCGTTTATTGTTTTGCTTTTGTTTCTTTTACGGCATATCAAGAAAGAGAAAATGGAAACAGAAAGGAAACTTATACTTGTACATCGAGAAGAGACAGTTGACTTTTCTGGAAAGCAACTCCTAACATACTTGGTTAGCTTGAGTAAATGGATGACGGAACAGGGCTTAGGATCAGAAAGACAAAGTTAAGAGCTACATGGGAAAGCCATGGTCGCCTACGTCCTGAAGAGACACAGCCCATTGAAGAAATAAACAGGTATACGCATTTACGACCATATAGCTTTGAAACATTTTTGTCCGTACCTAGATGGGTGACTACTTCAGAATGCCAGGTGTTGTAAGCGTGGATGTGAGGGTAGTGTAATAGATAAGAGCCGAGTTCAAATTCTTGTTGGCTTCGTTATGCTCATTTACGTGTAAATACTTTTGGGACACCTATGAATCCATCTTTTTTTTCTCTCCATAGTCATCGGTTAATTTCTAGGATTTGTATCACTAAAACATTATTATCTAAAAATATAAATGTTTATAATCTAAAAATATTTTCTGCCTTTAAATAACCTGTAAAGAGTTGATAAGCCGTAAAAAACGAATCAACAACAACAACAAAGAAAATCATACACATGTCTACATATATCTGAGTTTTTTTTAATCATTTTACAGTGTAACCCGTATATAAGAGACCCTGATATAAGAGAAACCCGTATATAAGAGAGATTTTATCTGGTCCCAAATTAGAGCCTGTGTTAATAAAACAAAATATACCAAACCCGGATATAAGAGAAACCCGAATATAAGAGACTTCTACTCCGGTCCCGACAACTCTCTTATATCCGGGTTACACTGTATTCCATTTGGGGAATTAGAGAAAAACAAAAAACAAAAACAAAAACAAAAAAACAAGGAGGGAGGGAGGCCAATAAAAGGAGAGGACAGCAGATAGCGATTGACATTGCATTTAAATTTGTGGGAAGCAAGAAGGAAGGGATTTCCACAAGCGAGAATTGAGAGAGAAGAATATTAGCACAGAACATGGTTATATCTAACAATTTAATCTGTAAAATGATGAGACCTATCTGCCAATCTAGTATGAAAGCCAAATACCATACATGATACACGATTGGACGATTATTTCACGCAGTAGGTTTTGCTTTCCTTCTACGACAGACTCGTTGCCAACCATGGCTATTTAACCCAAACACTTGGCGGAGAAGATTTAGATTTATATTTTTTCCTAAAGGTATTTGCGCGTAAGTGAATGTAACAAACGTGAGTGGAATTCGATCTTGGTTCTCCATGTTCCCTTTTCGAAAAGTTGTCTATTACAGCCCACCGCACATCTAATCTTGGTTTAAATTCACAAAGCTCATCAGAATAATTGCCATGAACATATTTATAAAAAAAAAAGGCAGAGGGAAGCTACGTTACGACGACGGGGGAGTGACTGATGATGAAATGCCAGCTCAGGAGATTGCAGATTATTTTCTGCATTTTATCAAGAATCTCTAAATACATAGCAGAAGCTCCAGGCCACCCCCGCAAATAATGACACTCACAGGATATCTCGAAGGCAAGAAGGACAGAGGAAAACATAACCTACACAATGAGTTTGTGTAAATGGTCTGCAGAACAGGGTTATAGAAGAGAATTTACTAAGAGCTAGAAAGGACAGGAAATTCTGGAGGGGCATGATCCTCCACGTCCTGAAGGGACACGGCATATAAAGGAAGAAGAACTAGCTTGTGTGAATGATTTGCAGAAAAAGGATGAAGAAATATAGTAAAAAGAGAATACTAAGATCTACAAAGGACAGGAAGTTGTGGAGAGCCATGATCCCGGAATGGTCATAGCACACAGAAGGAGAATATAAAGTGAATTGAAGAGCGTAAATCAAAAGAAGAGACGTATGAAATTATTAAATAGACATTTTGTCGTGGATTTGTGATCATCGCAGTAAATATATAAATCGATCTCGGATTCGTTTTCATACAAATTCATTCGTTGCGCATGCGCAATGGATGACAATAAACTGCGACTTTTGAATCTTTTTCTTTTCTTTAGTTTACCGGCAGCAAATAATAAAGCAAATATATTCAGCCATTTAATTTCATTTTTTTATTTTATTATGAAGACCTGTTTACACAACGCCAATTCTTCGTAGACGTGTTCGAGTGTGCTGGAAAGTCTTCGGCTTATCCAAGAAAAAAATTCCAAGGAATATTCTGATGTAAAGAGTGTTGGACAGATAATTTAATAAGCAACCTTCCTTAAATATCTGGTTTTTATATAAAAATACAATTTTCTAGCTATATTTATTAACTTTACACACACGGACACACAGACAGACAGACACACATGGACACACGGCCGGGCAGTTTCCTATATCACGTTGAAACACCGATTCTCGTTGAACAATACATAGATGGGTGAGCGCTTGGAAATACCAGATGCCGTATATTTGGATGTGCGGGTGGTGTAATGGATAATGGCTCGGAATTGGAAATCGGAAAGCCAAGTTCCAATTCCAGTCGGGTTCGTTATATTCACTTACGCGCATAAATGTATTCGACCAATAATTGTTCAGTCCACCCGCTTAAATATTATTCAGAAATTTCTTTTTCTATTTATATTTGCTAGCATTAAAGTCACACATACATGTGTTTGTCATATCACGTTGAAACCCGCTTCTCG
>OZ038498.1:2210000-2287500 GCA_964036315.1 Acanthosepion esculentum | reverse complement strand
CAGACAGACTGTTTCTCAGCTCTTCAGTGTGGCTAGACGCCCGGTTGCCTTTAGCTAGGATCGAAACCCGACTGTATTGGCGTCAGTCGGAATTTCTACCACTAAGCCGTCGGCGCACGGCAGAGATGAAGGTGAATTTTAGCGTATTTATTTTATATAAACACACAGGGACCGACAGGACTCAGTTCGCTTTTGCCGAAGAGTCGCGCTATATCAGCTTTAATAGTCACTGTTTACAAACCCACATTGATATTTAATTCACAAACCCATATTGATATTTAATTCGCTTATATATCAGATATAGATATATTTAGTTTCCGCGTTTTGACGATACTGTTCAGTAATTTGGGCTGGATGATCATATATTTATAGTAAGAACAGAGAGATGGAATATTTCTGAGAATTTATTTTGGTATCTTGCCAAAATCAGCAGCCGAGCTTGTAATCCAATTAGAATATAAGCTGGGAATTTAGCCGGGTTCAGTTTTTTTTCTTTCTTGAAGATTACTCTGTTTCATTCTTGGCGTTTTCATATTTTTAGTGAAGAAATAGCGGCGCTCTTGAATGTTTTGCTATGAAATATCATTTCCTTTCTCTTTATTGGAAGTGGCCGGATATTAACGAAAGCTGACCCTTAGCTAGGGCATCTTTTGCCTCAAGTGCACACTCACCGTTGCAATTAAAGGAATAGAAAGGTAATAAGGCAAGCCTTTGACGACTGTGGCATCCCGAAAACAGAAGTGTCGACTAAACTTGACAGGTTCCATATTATGGACTTGCCCAAATATACGTTCGTTGGGGTTCACGAAAAAAAACATTTCATGGATTCTTTTCTCTGTGTCTCTCTTTCTCCCCTTTTCCCCCTCCCTATAAATATCAGTGTGTGTCTGTAAACACACACACACAATCACACACACAATACATATATTTATTTTTTAATCAATTCACCCAAAGCAATGCCGGAATGGCACTAGTATACAAGTAGTAAAAGTGAAAGAGAAGACTGAGTATAAGGAGGATTGAGGAAAGGACAAAAGATGAAGCGTATTTATGAAAACAGAAGATGTCGATTGATGTTGCATATATATATTTGAATATTTTAGTTATCAGGGAAGCAAGTAAACGGAAGGGATTTCCACATGAGGAAAGTGCGAGAAAAGAAACTATTGGAGTAGAAGTGGTTGTTATATTGAGCGATTTCAACAGTAAAGGGGTGGGAACTAGATACCAATCAAGTAGCACGTATTCGAGGAACCAGAGACAAAAGCTAGTCAGAGCAATTGCCATTAAATCGTAGATGAGACAGAGAGAGGCCACGTCATGTCGAAGTCGAAGTGCCTGGTTAAGATCGATTGCATTACATATCCTTCTTTGGATTTTTTTCAAAAATCTTGAAAGCAGGAGCATCAGATAAAATATGGCAACAGCATTATATATATATATATATATATATATATATATATATATATATATATATATATATATATATAAGCAGCATATATCCAAATGTATATCATTGAAAAATATAGACATATTGTGTCTTCTTATTTTTATACTGATCCTTTTCAGTTGTATAGTCAGATTCTTGATGTTAAGATAAAAATCATCGCGGAAGGCGCCGTAGTTTTTGTTAACCCAAGTACTTTCGATCTTTTCTAAGATCATCTTCACGGCTAAATTACAAAGATAAACTTATTGTAATTGCCCTAAAATCTGAATTCCATTGTGATGGTGATTTTTAAAAACACATGCGAAGGCGCTCTGTAATTATTTTAAAAATTATCCGTTGTAGCTATGGAATTTTTTGCAGAAAAACGTTTCAATATTAGGGAGCTGACCGGATATTAGTAGAAAGGTAAAATGGCATTAAGAGCCATATACACTAATATGTTGTTGCTATATTCGTCATAAATATTGTTGAGAGTTGGTTGGCAGTTACAATAAGTTTATCTTTGTAATGTGTCACATTTGGCTTTGTAAAATCCCTCAGAGGAAGAAACGCGTCGGCTAAGATAAGTTTTCCTTTTGTGTGTATTCATATTGTCTTTTTACAGCTATACTCTATATGAAATATATATATATATATATCCCACTTAGTCCCCCCCCCCACAAAAAATTACATATATATATATGTATATCTTAATAAGGAAAATGAGCTTTCTTGTGGTTTTCAAACTTGCTCCCACTTATAGAGAATACCATTATCCCACTTAGTTTCCACCCGCCCCCCAAAATTACACACATACACATACACACACAGACACACACACATATATATATTATATTTTATATTCAATAAATAAATAAAATTTCAAACGTCTCAACTGTTTGGCAACGAAACTCTCATTGGGACAAGTTTGCTAAATCATTTTTATTTCAAACATTTAGAAAAATGTTTGAAAAATCACTTGATGAATGTTTGATGCTATATTTTTTGAGTCGGCTAACCAAATAAGTCACAAGAAACTTTCTTAATTTATTATTAAGCTCTAGTTATTCATTGAGCACTTTTTGGAAAAAACACGTAAAGTTATCTTGCCTGAGAAATTTCTCACTTATTTTCTCAGTTTATTATTATTATTAGTAGTAGTAGTAGTAGTAGTAGCAGTAGTAGTAGCCTAGAAGGTGTTCTTTGGGCGGACGTTAGGCTAGCTCCTGTGGATTACTTTTGGACCTTTGGCCTTTTACCTTCAGCATCCTATGTACGTAAATGTTAAAGAATTTACAAATAATCAAATTATTTGATCTTTATTCGAGATCATAATTCGGAATAATCTTTCTTCGAATACGCTACTGATCTCCGTAGTTTGTTTACATGTATTTTGCGCGCAATTTTTCTTTTCTTTTAAATCACCATTCTTTATGATCACTTCACATAAAGTCCGTCTTAAAAGGCATTAGGGAACACGAACTATGTAATATTTCGAATACGTCACAGTATGCGTGCTAGGATAAAAAGACACATGAGCAATGTACTGTAGCTCGATTAAGTTTTAATTACGATTTAATTAGACGATATCAATTGCAATTGCGACGAAAAGCGAAATTAAATTAAATCTTTAATAAGGAATTGTTTTCTGAAATTTTCACTCTGTTCGATATTTAAATTTAACCTTAAATGAGTTATTTAATTTTTAATCGCGTGTAACTACAGTAGTTAAAACCTGTTACTACAGGTTGCTTATGATTCACTGAGATTGACAAAAGGACGGACATACGTACACTATTATAGAAGAAAGAAGAAGA
Source organism: Acanthosepion esculentum (assembly GCA_964036315.1). NCBI lineage: Eukaryota > Metazoa > Mollusca > Cephalopoda > Sepiida > Sepiidae > Acanthosepion > Acanthosepion esculentum. The sequence continues at coordinate 2,284,254 of OZ038498.1, read as the reverse complement.
TAGAATATTATTTTGAAGAAAAAGATTTAGGTCAGTAAAAATAATAATGCTGTAAATAATCGATGAATATTAACACTTCTATTGTTCTTGTGACTAGCGGTTGAATGAATACTAACTGGCCAGTGAGCAAGAGTGTGTATTATGCGGGTCGCTGTATCTCTTCCACGGGCATGCGTATATCCTGAAATTGAAAAACGGATCGACATGCGGAGACACGTATACTGCGTTTTATTCATATAAATAATAATAATAATGATAATAATAATAATAATAATAATTATTATTATTTCTTTTGATTTATGGTGTGTACTCATTTCTTTCCGGGTCCCGACCAGAGACCTCAGGTCAGAATTGGCATTGTGACATTTTCCACTGAGCAATTAAAAAACACAGATAAAGCTGTTCGTACGGTGTGGGCTTTACACGTGAGAACAATTTTTTTTGTATTTTTTAAGGCATGGACTTCCAGGAATCCCCTCAATGAGTCTATTGGAATCTTTTCTAATCAATCTGAGGATTCTAATTACAACAGGTATAGGTTGATGTTCTCATGTGCCACATTTTTGAGATTTCGATTTCAAGGTCCGTGTATTTTGATAGCTTTTTGAAAATCTTCAAAGATACATTGCAGTCTGCAGGGACTGCCATATCATATAAGGAGGCAATTTTATCTTTGTTTGCGGTCTCTAATAACGATGTCTGAGCGATTAGCTTTGATTGTTCTGTCTGTGTGTATTGTGTAGTCCCATCAAATTGTGTCTGGGTGGTGCTCATGTCAATTTCTTGAAGTTTCCTTTCCGTAGAAGTTTCCAGTGCAGATATTGTCCCACTCTGTCATGCCGGGTTTTATATTCAGTGGCTGCCAATACAGTTCAATCTGATACAAGATGATCAATTGTTTCTGGATATTTGTCACAGAATCTGCATTTTGGGATAACACAATATTTTAGTATGTGTGCTTGGTAATTATTAATTAACAAACATTGTTCCTGTTCAGCAAAGATAAAACCTTCGGTTTCAGCTTTTAACCCTGCACTACGTAGCCACTGTTGGGTACGGGGTCTGTCTACATCAGCTTGTTTGGTACGGGTAGATTATTGGCCATGAAGCGCTTTATCTTGCCATCGTTTCTGTATCTGGTCGGTTGTATTTGCCTTTGCTTTCTTTTTAAGTATTTTGCAGTTTCAGTCAGTGTATTTGTGCTTTAGTTGTATTTCTGCACCCATTTGAAACTCCATTTTGAACTTGTTGGCTTCCTTTATTACGGAGTAAAGACGCTTACTACTTTCATATTCTTTGACACATATCATCATCCAGTCTTCTGTAGTTTCCAGGTACCTTTAAAAGTCAATTGTTGTAGTTTTGTAAGACAATTATAGTTGAACTAATCCTCTGCCTCCTTCGGATCTGGGCACATACAGACGATCAACATCAGCTTTGGGATGATGCATGTGGTAGCAAGTGAGAAGCTTTCTCGTTTTGGTGTCCATTCATTTAATGTCAGTTATGGCTCAGTTAAGGAAGTTGAAACTGTATTGCACCACAAGGACAGCCAAGGTGTTTATGGCTGATATTCTTTTTTTTAAAAAATCAACTCGGTATTTATTACCAGACGCACACGCCAGTATTACTCTTTTATTACATTCTCCTTCATTTGGGGATGTTTTATTCCATCTCCTTCGCTAATTCTTAGGTACCTATAGGTTCTTCTTGTTCTAGTTCCCTAATCTTCGTGACAAAATCTAAATCTATTGAGTGGGTTTCTATAATTCTCCCTTTCTTGAATGTTACTTTTGCACATTTATCTAATCAGAAATCTGTCTATGTCGTCACTGAAACATTTTAAAGTATTGAGATGGCCCTTCAACTCATTTTCATTTTTGGCAAAGAGTTTGAGATCATCCATGTAGAGTAGATGATTGAATATTTTTGTCTAGTTTGTAACCATAGCTACTGTTGTTTAGTTTATGCGTAAGGGGGATTAAGGACAAACAAAACAGAAGGGATGAGAGGGAGATTCCTTAAACGATTCCGCGTCAGATATTCAGACGATTGGAGATGGCAGAACCTCTGGTGTGATTTAGGTATAGTGTGGTGTTCTACATTCCCATGCTGTGCTTAAGGAAATTTACTACCGCAGGTGAAACTTTGTACATTTCCAAAGTCTTAAGGATCCAAGTGTGCGTCACACTATCAAAGGTTTTACGGTAATCAATCCATGCAGCGCTAAGATTTCTACATCGTCTCCTGAAATTTTCCAGCATCATTTTGTTTATCAATAGTTGATCTTTGCAGCCATATGAACCTCTCCTGCATCCCTTCTGTTCCAGTGGAAGAATATTGTTTGCTTCGAATAAAGAGTAAGTTCGCTTCGTAAGGACAGATGTGATCAATTTATGTTTTAGACGGACATGTTATTGACCTACAACTTTTCGGATCATCTGTTTCACTCGTTTTTGGCATGAGATATGTAATGCCTTCAGTGATCCAATCCGGGATTTCATTGGCTTATTTATAAGCATTGATAGAGTTTGTGCAAGTGTTTTATGGATTGATGTGATAAATTGGCCACCTTGTCATTTCCTGGGGATTTCCATTTTGGGGATTTCGTTAGAACTTGCCTAACATTATTCGTGGTTATATTTTCCCACTCTTGTAGAGGTGTATATCCAGCATTCGTTCTTCTTCACATTGGATCCATTCTGCATTTCGGTTGTATTCTTTGGGCTGCTTCAAATATTGTCTCCAAATTTCTGCACCTTGTCAATAGACGGTGGCTTATTGACATGTATACCTGCTTTTCAAATTCCCCTGCAAAATTTCTTAAGGTCCATTTGGAATATTTTATTTTGGCGATACAACCTACAACGTTTTTCGTATCGTCTTGTTCTCTGTGCCTTTAACTGCAGTTTCTCTTTCAGCATTTCTTTGATTGATGGAAATTCATTTAATGATTTAATTTTATATTTCCGCTTGATCTTCTTGCAAATGCATGTTGAGATATTTGCATTTCTAGTGAACTCATTTAATATAGAGAGATCATATCTGATTTCCTTTATTTCTCGCATAAGTTTTTCCTTCCAAGCTGGCTCTCTTTGTTGTCATTTTTTTCCCTAGTCCTGACCCCAAGCTTGTCAGTAGCTGATAAAGCTGTTGCGTATATGACATTGTTAACTTCTGTGATGTTTTCCAGTGTTTTGTCCGTTAACAGTCTTTCCAGTGCGGCGTTGTATATTTGCACAATATGTTTATTGGACTTTGTCATATGAATTTTTCGGAGCTGGTCTGTCTGACATTTGTGTGAGAGTTACTCTGCTGAGCACTTAAATGATGTGGTTTTACGCTTCGGTGATTTCTACTCTGTTGTTTTCAAGGAATTCAGACCTAATGTCTTTTGAATCATCTTCAGGGAAATAATCTGGATAACTACAGTTTATGTCGCAGGTAGATTCTTCACTTTTATTTCCTGGGAGGTTAATATTTCTTACCTCATTTATTGTAGTTTTTGCCTCATCTTTTATCATATTATTCATGTCCACTCTCATCACTTTATTGTTTGAGTGATGGGTTATTGTATTCGTATATTTAATTATCTATTTCTGCATTTGAGAGTTTTTGTTTCGCATGATGCCCCTGCGGACATTGGCAAGCATATCTGTGTTGAGATGAGGTCTTGTTTCCCTTCCTACCATAGTTCTTTCTATTTCTGAATCTTGGTGTCCTTTTCTGGATTTTCGAGAGCAGTGAAAAATGATGTCATGACTTGTCGATACTCTTCGCGAGATTATTTCTTTCGTTTTCTTTTTATTATTTGATTTGGCATTGAATCACTTGGTCCCAGGTTGGGGATAGTCCGCGTTTGAGGACCAAGTATCTCTTCGTTTTTGGAAGAATTTGTTCCAGTGACAGATTCTTCCGACCCACACTTGTTCCTCTCTGAGGTACGCGGCCCTTGTTGACCCGAGGGTGACGACCGACTAGGTATTAGGTTCGTAATCATTGAGATTCGTAAAATTTTGCGTTTTATCCTTGATCGCCAAGGGGTAATTTTGTTCAAGTTACCAGCTCTAGGAAGACAGTCGAACAAGACCAGAGAGCTCGCCCTCCCATGAGATTGTACGGATTGGGTTTATATTCATATAGTCATGTTTAAAGAGTTCATTCTTGAGTATTGTATTCAGTGGGTTAGTATATTCGTATAGACAAGGCACTGACTATACTAAGTTAAAACTTAGTATAAGTCGCAGTGACCTCTACCAGATGAAATATCTGAGGCGGACATACTTTAATATTGAGGGTTATTAAAAAAAGGTGGGGGAGAAGGAAAGAGAAAAATAAAAATGAAAGAATTAAAGTTAAATAAAGTCAAAGAGATTTAAAATGAAATGAAAGAAAATGAAAAATGAAATTTCAAATGGTATAAACTTTACGATTCCTTAACATGTTTAGAGGAAGGCACAAAGTGTTATTCTATAATGTTCAACTTTCCGATAACAATGAGAGTGATAGTTTTCAAGTTTTATAGGGTAGATCATCCCACGACTACAGCTTGGCAAAAAAACTATCAAGGAATTCATTAAACAAAGAGATAGAAACAAGGAAAAGAAAATTATTATTATTATTTGTGTATGTTATGTTTTTCCTGCTTTGTATACTATGGTGCTTAGGCCCTATAGGAGGATTGTCATTTAATTGATAAGCTTTTTTCTTAGTATATAGGCTGTTCCTAGTAGGGCTGGGTACCATTTATGTTGATGTTACCTGGGACACTGTTATTAAAATTGTCCATTCCTTTTCTCACGAGGCCCAGGGCACCGATTACTATTGGTACAGTTTCAGTCTTCATTCCTCACATCCTGCTAATATCGATACCCAATTGGACAATTCTTCGATAATTTTCATGGAGGTGTTTCTCTCAGATGGTACTACTATGTCAATAAGTATACACTTCCTGAATTTCTTGTCTTTTATGATAATATCAGGTCTGTTGGCTTATATTTCGCTGTTAGTTTGCACAGAGGATAGTTAAATCGTTATTTTGGGTAACTGGTATTTTGGGTAATTAGTTGGTCATTATTATTATTATTATTATTATTATTATTATTATTATTATTATTATTATTATTCATTTGATTTTTGGTGTATACTCACTTCCTTCCGGGTCCTAACCAGGGACCTAAGGTCATAATTGGCATGATGACATTTTCCATTAAGCATTTTTGTAAAAGAAAAATAGACAACCTAAGGTAACACACATTTTACATAGATAAACTTTTTTGTATTTCTTTAAATCATGGATTACTAGTAAAATCCATTCAATGAGTCTATCGGAAACTTTTTCCACTCAATCCGAGGTCACCTCATTTCCTCATTTGCCACAGTTTTTAGATTTCCACTTTAAGATCGTTGTATTCTGATTATTTCTTTGAAGATCTTCAAAGATACATTGCAATCTACAGGGAGTTCCATGCCAATAAGAAAGTACATTCTGTTTTTTTGGTCTTTGAACACAATGTCTGGGTGATTAGCTTTGATTATCCTGTGTGTATTGTAAAGTCCCATAAAACTGTTACAGGTTCGAATGTCTGTAACGGGGTCTGCTTGGTATTCAGATCAGTTACTTGCAGTTTCCTTCCTGTAAAAAGTGTATATTTTCCTGTGCAGATTCTCGTCCACTCTGTCATGTCGAGTTTTATATCCAATGGGTGCTCATACCGTGCAACCTGAGACAAGAAGGTCAATTATTTCTGGATATTTATCACACATATATATATATATATATATGAAGAATGCGATATAGATATTCAATCGCAGGATTCACTTTATTATTATAGAATTAGTGCTACGAGAGACTTCATACATATATGCATCAGGCAATGACCTGTCCATTAGCTTCGATCTTTCCTGGAACGAATTCAAATATGAACAACGGGCACGTGCTAGAAAGAAACAAAACAGATAAAGCCTTTGATGGTTTGCTGGACGCTTTTAGCCGAGTGACATCAATTATAAATGAGGAAAAGTAATTCTAGTTTCTTTCTTCCTTTTATTTTTGTTTCTCTTGCGATCATAATTTTTTTTATCACCAAGAATTGTTTATTTTTTATTTACATTTCATAAATGTTCATTGCAAAAAAAAAAAAAAATTAAATAAAATGAAACAAGAAATTAGATTTGTTTTTGCACTCGTTAATTCATATATATTTATAGTTTACGCATCTCTCTCTCTCTTGCTCCGTTTCTCTCACTCGCTCTCTCTATCTCTATCTCACCATCTCTTTCTCTTTCTCTTTCTCTCTCTCTCTCCATATTTAGGCTTTTTATGAAATATAAAATTCAAAAGAATTGTTTGTGAACTCATGTCACGAAATTAGCTTTTTTTGTCAATCTATACGCATGCGCACGAGCATCTGTAGATATATGGATAAGTTCCTAGTTTCATAATGAAAAAAAAAACCACTTATCTTGTACAACAGATATTACTTTTCAATATAATACCCACTTTGTCAATGCACACAATACAGTAATGAATATTAATTACGAAGATCGAACATTATACAATGAAAATTTTAAATAAAAGATTTTGTAAATAACTACGTTCATGTTACAATCTAGTGATCAATACTATATATATATATATATATATATATATATATATATATATATATATATATATATATATATATATATATATATATATATTAAAAAGATTACATCTAAGAAGACACAGGGGTCATTAAAAGATAAGAATGCTGATAAGTCCTTCACCATTTCTCGGACCAATCTTAGTTGTTTTATAGCCCTTCACGCAGAACCTTTTCACTGCCAGTTCAAGAAAGTCATTTGGGTCACTAACAGACAACAAAGAGAATATCTCATATCGAGAATATTTAACATCGAAAAACATTAGGAAAAAATTAGTCATTTGCCTGATGAAGGTCGCGAAACCAGAAACTCGTGTAGGAAAATAAAAATCCACATTACAACTCAAAACCGTTTGCTGTTTCTTTTTTCTTCTTAATATACACACTTTTCTCTCGTTGGAACTACTATAACTCCTTCCTTCCCTTTATATATATATCTATCTATCTATCTATCTATCTATATATATATATATATATATATATATATATATATATATATATATATATATATATGTCGATCGGTCAATTGTATTCCTTAGTCAGTGATTATCAAATTGTTAAAGACCAAAATTTAGGAACAAATCAATACTAGGCTAAAGAACGATAAGTGTTTGTGTACTCAAGAAGTTTTATTTCTTGAAAATGCTTTAAGAAAAAGATTTTATTAATTTCAACGCTGACTGCTCGCTCAATGAATATCAAATATTTTTGGTATGGAAGCGGTTAATTTCACATGTTTTGTTGTTGAGAATATACGACAAAAATATTACACACTATTTGATAGTTTATTTACAAGAATAATTTTATATTTGCAAGATTTTAAAAATCCATGCAATTAAAACTAATTCAATGCAATATTTATCATTTACCAATTGATAAAGAAATAAACATGAAAACTATTTTTATTTATAAATTTAGAAACATTTACTAAATCGCCATGTTTATTACAACGTTTCGGCCGTTGTACGCTCCGGCCTTCTTCAGGTGGTTGGAATGTCGAACTGAACCCTTTATTTCGATCACTGGGGTAGACTGTTCTAGTTCCACGTGCCATGTTTAATGGATGTCAGTTATCAGTTATCTCATGTTTATTTCCCTCTGAAAGTTCTCCAGTGCCTTAACCGGGTATTGAACTCACACTCTTTGAACTTTCAGAGGGAAATTGACAGGAGATAACTGATAACTGACATCCATTAAACATGGCACGTGGAACTAGAACAGTCTACCCCAGTGAGCGAAATAAAGGGTTCAGTTCGACATTCCAACCCCTTGAAGAAGGCCGGAGCGTACAACGACCGAAACGTTGTAATAAATATGGTGACAAAAATGAGGACAATAGTCCGAATAATGTAAATAATGTATATAATACCTCATCTCAGAAATATAGACAGATATTTACTAAATCATTATATTACGTGAACGAACTATAAGAAATCCTTATTATTTACCATTTTATAATGTTAGAATCGTTTGGCTATTAACGATGTTTTGTTACCCATTCCAATAAACAATATAACAAATAAATAGTGTATATTATTTTTTATGTCACTTTTCAAGAACAAAGAAAATGTAGAAATTCACTTTTATATATTTAGGTTTTATTACAGTTCTAATTATGACTTTTTAAAAGAATAAATATTGCCGAGGGGTGAAGGTAGTTAAATAATAATAGTGGTGTCAAGGGAAAACCGTCCTTTTGACACTGTTTTTTTTTTTCAAGTACGAAGGTTTAATTTGCAGATTGCGTTTTCTTTTGTTATTGTTACAAACAATGATTAAACTTCTGACGAATGAATTAAAAAAAAAATGCGCCTCTCCGTTTTTTTATCGCCTGTCTTCAAAGCCTGAAGCTATCACCATCAAGCACACTGCTTAAGGCAAGCAGGGCAAAAAATAAAGACAGGATGTGACATCACTTGGTTAATGTGTGGAATTCGTTCGTATTATTTCGCTTTTAATCTCGCAAGATTTTTGACATTGTATATACATGTCAGGTGATGTTTGAGGTTTAATAACGGATTGTCATACATTTGTACAACGGTTGCTATTTAAGCGGGTAGGTTATTGTAACAGAATGTTTTATCACAGACTCTATTGTTTGTGCAGATACGGTAACTATCTTAAGTGTCTTCGTTAAGGGTTTGAATCTGTCTAAAAATAAAACCTGAAGAAGAGATAGGCACTTAAATTGCTCTCAAACCTTGTTTGCCGGATATGTATGCGAACATACTCGCCCTATAAAAATAAAACGAACACACACATATATTTTTTAAGAGGTGGTATTGACTAACGTTAGGCTATGGTTGCATAAGTTATTTCCGATGGTGGCTGTTATAAAGTTGGTACGTAGGACTATGTTTGGTTTTTGAAGACACATGGCACAGTTGATAAAAGCGTTAGTTAGATCTAGTGACAGGACCCAAAGTGTGTGAGTTCAATACCTGGTTAAGGTAGTGGAGAACTTGGAGTGGGGAATTAACAGGAGATAACTGACATCCACTAGACATGGTACGTGGAACTAGAACAGTCTACACCAGTGAGCGAAATAAAGGGTTCAGTTCGACATTCCAACCACCTGAAGAAGGCTGGAGCGTACAACGGCCGAAACGCTGTCATAATTATGACACCAAAAATGAGGACAATAGTCCGAATAATGTTAATAGTGTACATAATGCCTCATCTCAGAAATATAGACAGATATCAACCTCTATTGGTTATTTAATTTTTTATTGCTGCTAATATTGTTTTCTTCAAAAATGTATTGCTGGTAATAATTTTTTCTTTCCAAAAATTCATTGCTGGTATTAAAACCTATTTTTACACTTACATAGTGTTTTGACCCTAGTTTGGGGCTTAACTATTTGCCCATAGGTTGGGACCCTACCAGGTGCTACTACCCGGGGTCAGGATGGACCTGGGAACATCAGAACTTAAGAGGTGGTTCTACACTCCTCAAAACCTCCTAGTTTATCGTCTTACCCATGGCGAGTTGACTTTCTTATGGTTGTCAGGATAATCATTATTATTTGTAGGATTTTCTATTCTTCTTCTGTGGATTTTGGGGCTTCATTGGGAGTTGCGCTTATGGCTATATAGGTTTGAAACACCGGTTCCCATAAGATCATTGAAGTTAAGCAGCATTGAGTCTGGTCCATGCCTGGATGGGTGACCTCTTGAGAATACCAAATGCTAGAAGCTTGGATGTGCAGTTGGTGGATAATTGTTGCGAATTATTAATCGGAGAGCCGAGTTCCAATTTCAACTGATTTCCTTCTATCGACTCATACGCAAATACCTTCGGGAGAAGCATGAATCCACCTCTTCTTTCCTCCCAGCTATGGGTTAATTAGTAAGAATTGTAGCATTAAATCATTATTATCTAAAAAAAAGTTTTTCTTACAATCTAAAAATATTTTTTGATTTTAATAACCTGCAAATGATTGATAAGCCGTAAAAAACGAATCAATCTAACAATCAATTATTGTGAGTCTATGTTTCGTTTCTAATCGGCGCTGTCTATTCACTGTTTCGGATTGGTTGGTTTTCCCGGCCTTATGCTTGAGATAAAAGTGTAGTATCTGATCTCTACTCCTCTTGCAATTATGCGAGGAAGCCTAGTACTGGTCATTCAAGCCCTGCGACCGCACCTCCCTCATTGTACTATAGAGGGATAGTTGATGGATATCGACACCAGCGAGACTGTGGTCGCGGAGACTGTGCAATGTTTGCTCTTGACGCATAGGAACACTTATTGGAACGCCACCTTAATAACGACCTCGTGTCACACCCTTCACGTGTGAGGAGGTGAGGAAATACTGTCCGAAAGGAGTACCTCTTTCACACAGGACATAATAAATTTGCGGTACGCACGTAAAAAAATATATATGATGTAAGTAAACGTGTGTCAATTTTAATTATGAGTTTGTCGTGTCCATAAAAAATAATTATGGTGTCAAAAATAATCTTAATAAAATAATTATAACAATTATAAATATCAGTAAGTAACTCATTCTAAACCAATAGGAATTGACCGCATTTTTCTCGTCTACACACACAAACACGTGTCATTATCACTATCGGACAAGCAGTTCACACGGACAGGTCGTTAACACATGCGGCAACGGAAATTCTATCTCCTTTTGCTTTTTCAGACCATAATCGTAACATTTATCTTTTATGACTCAACAAAAATTCAAGGTAAGGAAATCACAGACACTTCTTGTCTTTTCCAACAAAATTATCTGGACATTCATGATACACATCCATAAAAAAGAAAACAAACGGGTAAGACTGTATGCATTTTACGTATTTTTTATCTTACCAATCTGTCAGATTCCGAAGCATATATAATTTACAGAGTGGTCCTAAAGTCTTGTCACCCCTGCAATATAATTTTCTGTTTCAGATGGCTGACACGAACTTCCCAGATGTCCAGACCTCACGTCTTGCAACAGCGCTCTGTTGGGGTATTATCAAGGAGAGGGTTTCACACGAACGATAGCAGAATACCCATCAGTTGAAGGACGCCGTTATGAGAGCTTTTGCAACAATCAACAAATCGCAGCTTCGTGAAATGTCACACAGGACATGGCGCCGATTCATTTTATGCCACGAAAATGATGATGTTCATACAGACTTTCTTGATGTGTGACAGTGTCAATGAAAGTGAATAAACTGAATCCATTACATGTGTTTTTATTAATGGATTACTTGTTCTTCTATTGTTCTCATTACTTTTTGATAGTTGGGTGACAAGACCTTCAGACAACCCTGTAGATTTACTGACAAGATATCAAGAGACAATAATTGAAAGGCAGGTAGGCATGAAAAGGAATCAAAATTGCCATACATTCAAATTCTTTATGGAAAGTTTGAGCAAGAGAAAACCAAACAGAAAAAAGAGGACACACCAGAAAATATTTGTGAAACAACCTTGAGAACAAAATCTGTTCATATAACATTAAAATAATAACATGAATGGGTAAAGAAAGTAAATAAAGTGACACCAGAAGTCCATGGGCTTTCTATTACGATATTGTTCTTTCATTGCTCTCATTACTTTTTAGTAGGGCCTGGTAAGATTTTCGCGATATTCTGTACATTTGAACCCCACTTATAATTTTACTCAGTATTACTGTCTCTTGTGTTTCCAAAACTACATAACAACAAGATAATAAATAATACTCATTTTCTTGTTTTCATGTCTGGCTATTTCTCAATTTTTAAAAAAGTATCTTTGTATATATAAATATTAGGGGGTTTATACATATTTACTCAGAGTTATGGCTCCCTTACAAGTGATAATAATTCAGATATTGAAACATATAAAATTAATACGACTGTGTGCTATTGACTTTAAGAAAGATCTTAAAAAATATCCGAACTTACTGTCAGATCCATCGACGCAGTGCACAAGAATGACTTCGTTTCCTGCACGGTGGATATGTTCACAGTACCCTGAAAAGATAAAATGTCAATATACGATGAAGAATTTTGGTGAGGCTTTTTTTTTCATGCAATAGACGAAAGAGGGCGAAAGAAATTAAGAAATAAATCGAGAAAGACATTAGTTAGATAAAGGAAATGTAAATTAAGATTCAGCAGGACATAAGATGGCGATTGATGTTGCTCTTATATCTTTGAAGAGCGTTCGTGACATGGAAACAAAACCCGGAAGACACCTCCACAAGCGAGAAGTGTGAGAGAAGAAACTCTTAGCATAGAACTTACGGTTACAACTAGCCATTTCAACTGTAAATTGATGAGACCGAGCTGCCAATCTAGTACTGTGCTTAAATCCATAAATTCTACAGGAAAGTTTGCCAGAAAAATTATCATAAAAGTATTTATAGAAAAGGCACAGGGAGACTACATTACAGAGGTGGGAAAGTGACTGAAGCCGAGATGCAAGGTCAGAACCAAGAACTTTCTGAGTCTACTCTATCTATCTATCTATCTATCTATCTGTATGTATGTATAAGTAAAGAAAATCTTGGTAATCCGTATGGATAATCTCAAGGAGGATGAAATCCTAAGAGCTCAATGTTAAATCAAAGCGAATAATTTAATTTAAAGAAAACAGACCACTTTAAGGCTCCATTTGTATTAATTTATTTCACCGGATAATTTTATTTTTCTCTGGATCTTCAGACTTCACTTTCAAAGGTGAAAAGAAAAATGAATTTAAAATTTACACTTTTGACGGGCAGTATTAAGCTTATATAATTTGACATAGAAGGTGGTGAGGAATAGTGTGAGAGACATGGTCGAGTTTAGAGAGGGAAGGGAGAGTTTTAAAATTTATTTTTATATTTCTTTTTATTATAATATTTAATATTGAGGAAGGAGGGGGTGAGGATCAGACATTGACCTATTTAATCGGTCAACTCAACGGAAATGATATGGGGAAAGGAAAAAGAAAAAATGGGAAAAAAGGGGGGAAATAAAGAGATAAGAGATGTACGTAGGGTTTTTGGAGGAAGAAGAGGGGTGGTATTGCTTGAGCAATTTAGCTAAAAACAGATTTTAACTTTTGATAGTAATTTAAATGTTTAAAAGAAATTAAATTTAATGCTTGTTAATAATTTAAATATTCAACTTAGGGATTTAATCAGTTGAATACTATATTAATAAACAACAATAAACAACAATAATAACAAATAAAAGTTTACTAAGTAATATTTTAATATTGTGAATGACTGTTAAGGTAAAAACTTTGTCAGTTAGAGTCTAATTGATTAATTTAATTTGTAGCTATTTTTGTATGGGTAATATTTCTTAATTAAAGTTTAGGTTTCAAATCAAGATAGAGTAAGATTTGAAGGTAATAGTAAAAAAATACTGTTTTTTCATACATACACCACATTCATATTTACGGAAAAACACATACCCATACATTCATATATATGTATAATTACATATATAACCACATACACATGTATCGATGTACATCGGTATATACGCATATACATATACAAATACTTACATATACATTTACATATCTTCACACGCATCCATCTTTATACATATTTAAATTTTTTCTTAAATTTTACAGTTAACGTTAGATGGTGAATGGTACATACACCACATTCATATTTACGGAAAAACACATACCCATACATTCATATATATGTATAATTACATATATAACCACATACACATGTATCGATGTACATCGGTATATACGCATATACATATACAAATACTTACATATACATTTACATATCTTCACACGCATCCATCTTTATACATATTTAAATTTTTTCTTAAATTTTACAGTTAACGTTAGATGGTGAATTAAGTGTTTAAATTTCTAAAAAATAGTTTAAATTTTAATATTTTTAACATCATGAATAATGGTTAAGGAGTAACATATTTTAATTTAAATCTAAGTGACCAATTTAAATTGAGATTATCTCCAGATGAGTAAAATTTCCAATCTTTCAAGTCAAATTAGAAAATTATTTAAAGAGAAAGTAAGATTAAAAGGTAATAACATTTTTTCTGTTCTTCCATTAGTACTCTCTATATATAAGCATACACCCATGTATACATATATATGCATACAACTATATCCTACACATATATTCATAAATATCACATATATAAATTTGTAAATACATATATATATATACATATACAAATATATACGCAACCCCATGTACATGAATTGATATATATAAACATATACCAATCTAAATTTACGAATACACATATACATATATACACAGGCGCCCACATATATATATGTATATATACACATATACACATGTATATACATATACACACAAATTCACATATCCATATGCAAATCCATATACACATTTATATACCTACAATTATGTACCCGCACACATGTGTGGATACAATCATCCTCATATCTAAAAATGAGCCAATATTTACCATCGTATATAGTTTTTTTTTATATATATGTAGTGAGTTAAATCGAGATTTTTATTTCTGCATTTAAAGATCATCTCATTATGTTGGTTTAGTAAGTTATCACGATCTTTATGCTTTATCATTAGGATCTTCTCTTTAATACACAGGTTACATCGGTCTCTGAAATTTATTGGAGTTCGAGCCCTAGAGATGATTGTCCATTTCACTTGTGGGGTGAAGCCATTTTCCAAAAAAATCCCAATAGTGTTTCGATAGTGCTGTTTGGTGTCTTTTGGATTCATTTGTGAAGGACTGGCGATGGTTGTAAAAACGCTGTTTCCAATTTCCCGCAGATATTCCTATATATATCTTTTTTTATTTACATTTTCTTTGGGGGAAATTGTAGCTTCGTATATCACGTTTTCTGCCATGCAGATTCCTCCTACTGGAAAATTTCTTTCGAGTGGTTTGAGTTGATATTTATGTATATGGGCGATGGGTTTTCCTTTTGGAAGGGTTTGTAGGTATTATTGTAGAGATTAAATGTAACGTCTAGAAAATTTACGATTTTTAGGTTAGTTGATATTTCGATTTTAAATCCCCAAAATTTGAAAGCCTTAATTATTTTCTTCTGTAGTTGGGATGTTAGAGGACCATTGGTATTAGGTATAACAATAAGTCCATCATCATCTATCTATCTATCTATCTATCTATCTATCTATCTATCTATATATCTATATATATATATATATATATATATATATATATAATGTATGTAAAAGTGAGTGAACATTGATGGCAACACTTAGAGGCGACATGCTGTTTCATGCAAGACGCAATCGTCAGGCGGCCAGAAATAGCCTGTCACCTCTCAGTGTTGACTTCAATATTCACTTTTATATTTATATGTACATACGCTCTATCTCTGATATTGAGCGCTTTATCCCATAATATAACACACTTTAAAACTATATTTCTGCATGCATATATATATATATATATATATATATATATATATATATATATATATATATATATATATATATTGTCATCCACAGACAGACTGTTTCGCTGTACAGTGTGGCTAGACGTCCGGTTGCCTCTGGCTAGAATAAAAAACCGGCTGAATTCGCGTCAGTCGGAAATTTTACCCTGAAGCCGTTGGCGCACGGCAGAGAAGAAGGTGAATTTAAGCGTATTTATATTTAGATGAACACACGGTGACTGAGAGAACTTGATTCGATTTACCGAAAAGTCTTGCATTATTAGCCGTAATAGTCACTGTTTACAAACCCACACATCCTCCCCAGAGAGCTCAACTGAAATAAATTTTCAGGAGCATATATATATATATATATATATATATATATATATATATATATATATATATATATATATATATATATATATATATATTCATCTATCGCTATCTATCATAACAATATGTTAACATCTATTTGTTTGTATGTTGTTACCTTCTTATCTATGTCATTCTTTTCAATATGTAATACTCTTTCTATCTAAGTCTGCTTCTATCTATCTATCTATCTATCTATCTATCTATCTATCTATCTTTGCTAAGACTCCCGCCTCCCGTTCTGCCATCCATTCACACAAGCTGGTATCCACTATCTCTCTTGCACTCAGTGAGGGTCAAGTTTTTCAAGTTTCTCTTCCTCTTTATGAGTCCAAGGAGTTTCTGTTTTTCTCTTCCTGATTCTGAGTAGAAGTTTTCTTTCCGTTTCTATTTTCTTTAAGATCTCCTCTTTGCTTACTCGCTCCGTATAAGAATTTTCAGTATCCTTCAATAGAAACACCTTTCTGATGCTTCGCGTATTTCCCACGACCCTTTGGGAAATTCTTCTATATTCGCTGCCGTATAAGACGATGGATAACCCGATAGCAATCCATCACGCACTTTAGATAAGTCCTTATCATTATTATTATTATTATTATTATTTTTATTAATGGTTCACTATTTTGTTTCATCTTATTTCTTTCGTTTCATCTGCGGAAACAGATTGAAAAAAGACGGAGAATATTTAGCGCGAGAAGAACTTTAAATAATCAGCTTCGTACTAAAAGGTCAATCTTTTTATAGACAGCCTAAAAGTTGGAGGAAAAGATCTGCGTATCGGGGAGGAAATTTAAAATGATAACTGTAATCACTGTAATCAGACGTTTGCACGCCAAGGCAAACTTTTACTAGTTTTCTTAGGTGCAAAACAAAGCATTTAGTATACGGATCGAGCCAAATTTCAATATATTTAAGCAAAAGCATAAACAAGTCTCCTTTTACCTCCGGCAATTTGGGTACATGAAAAAAAAAAAAAAAAGAAACAAAAACGAAAGAAAAAAAAGAGAGTGTGAGAAATACAACTAGATTCTTATGTTTGTATAAATTCTCGTTCGAAGGGTTACAATAGAGGAACTATCTTTTGGTGTTTTTGCTCAGGGTGTAAATATAATGTGGCATGCCAGTGACGAGACTCTTTTCAAAAAAAGCTCACAATTCATTAAAACAGAGAATACAGAGAGGTTTCTATTGATGCTCTTCCCAAGTGGATATAACCAGATTACACCGATATTTGAACTGATATATATATATATATATATATATATATATATATATATATATATATATATATATATATATATATATATATATATATGGGATGTATATACTTTCATAATAATTCGTCATTTCTTGAACCCATACTCAACGCACATCCAAGCAGAAAAGCAATGGACGGCCTTATCGTCTTTATTTGGGACTGCATCAGCATCCTCTACCTACTCTGAGTGTCGAACACAGACCGGGTGATATGATGCAAGCATTATACCGTTGGGCCAACGGGCTACGGTTGCGAGGAGGAAATATGTCGCATGAAACAGAATGTTGCCGCTTGGTGTAGACATCGGAATCCTGCACTTTCATATAATATAATATAATGTAATATATATATATATATATATATATATATATATATATATATATATATATATATATATATATATATATATATAAAATGAAATGAAGAGGTTATAATGGTTCCAACGAGAGAAAAGTGTGTATATTAAAAAGAAGAGAGGTACCGCAAACTTTTTAGGTTGTAATGTGGGTTTTTAAAAAAAAATATTATTCTTTATTTTTCATATATATATATATATATATATATATATATATATATATATATGTGTGTATGTGTATGTATATGTGTGTGTATGTGTATATGTATGTATGCATGTATATGCACGCATATTGGCGAAAGCAGGGGAGCTACTCACACAAACCCCACACAACTTAGGAAATACGTGTGTATGTATATGCGTATGTATATGTATATGTGTGTGTGTGTGTGTGCGTGCTGGTTCCATGTAACTTGGGAAAAATGTGTGTGTTTGTGTATGAGTATGTGTGCGTTTGTACAGATTCCTTATGGTGGGACAATGTACGTGTGTGCATGTGTATGTGTGTATGTTTATGTGTGTGTGTGTATGTGTACAAGTGTGTTTACTAATTCTTCGTAGTGAAACAGTGTATGTATTCAGGGGGAATGTACACACACATATATACACGCATGCTGACAGGAACACACGAAAACGGAAATAGATCTAAGGGATCTAAGAACACACAGGGGTTATTAAAACATTAAAAGATAAGACAACCCGATTCATCATTTCTCAAACCAACCTTAATTGTTTTATGACCCTTCGCTCAGAACTCTTCACTACCATTTAAAGAAAGACATTGGAATGACCAACACAAAAACAGAGAATGTCTCATATAGAGAAGATGTAACATTGAAAAGCATAAAGGAAAAAAATTAATTATTTTTAATAATTATTTTTAATAATATGTGGAAATCTCCACCCTTTACCTGAAGACGGTCGTAAGACCAGAAACACGTGTTGTAAAACTATGTAAAACTATGAAAAATAAAGAATAATATTTTTTTAAAAAAACCCACATTACAACCAAAAAAGTTTGCGGTACCTCTCTTCTTTTTAATATATATATATATATATATATATATATATATATATATATATATATATATGTGTGTGTGTGTGTGTGTGGGGGGGGGTGTGTGTGTGAATAAATATAGTCTTAAAGTGTGCTATATTTATGGGATAAAGTGCTCAATATCAGAGATAGAGCGAGTGTATATATAAAAGTGAACATAGAAGTCAACACTTAGCGGCTACAGGCTGTTTCATGCTAGACGCAATAGTCAGGCCTGACAATTGCGTCTAGCATGAAACAGCCTGTTGCCTCTAAGTGTTGACTTCAATGTTCACTTTTATATATATATATATATATATATATATATATAAGTATATATACATTTATATTGTGCATGTGCCTGCGTATGTAAAAGTCAACACAGGTCAACAACGTGTCCACTTTCATGTCTACAGACGTTATATCTCTTAGCACTTTTAACTAAAAATAAGGCATAAAAACTAACTTTATTAATTTACGTGATCATATTTATACAGCAAAACTAAAATTAACTTACTAAGCTCAAGGGAAAATATCTTCCACAGTTTTTAAATGTCTATTTTTAAGTGGGAAAATATTGTTGACCATTTTCTGACGTGAGCCTACAAATAGTAGCAGACGATAATCATCGTCGTTTAGTTTTTCAGAGGCTTCAAAATAACTTTGCTGATTGATTAGTATATGCGAATGTGGAAATTCAAATCGAAAAAAATTAGTTCATGTGGAGTTTTCCACATATATATATGACTTAAGTTTGAATTAAATGGTTTAATATCCAAAGTTCCAAATAAAAAACAAAATGTTTAACTGATCGGATAAAAAAAATTGACTTATGAATTTTCGCTTTTTTTCCCCCGATATAAATGCTGTTCGTCGTCAAATGTATTTTTATTTTCTTTTTCATCACTGAATGAAGAAAAGAAAAAGGTGTAAATAAATTCATTCATTTTATTTTATTTAATTTTACTCAGTAAGTTTCTTTATTTGCATCTCCGTAGAATGGCCGTTTGCGCGTACTCGTAAAATTTCTTTGGTTCGCTCTGTATTTAATTTTGCACTTAATTAAACATCAATTAGGAAAATATTCTAGCCAATAACGGAATCAATAGAAGTGAAGATATTATATCTTTTAAAGTTTCTTTTAAAAGATCGCCGCAAAATCCTCTCACCAAAGGCCCCGTCTTTGGTCGACGAAACTTCAAGTGTTTCCTTTCTAAGAGCTCTTTGTAAAGTCGTCTAATCAGTTTTTTATAGCAGAAATATGAAGGCATTTTTTTAAAAATGTACTTTGTAATGAAATAACTTGTGTTTGCTAATGATATGCATGAAATTAAAAAGTTCTTGACGTCAAATTTTATAATTCTGTTTCCACGAACATCCGAAGTGAATTACTTGGTTGGTTGATTCATTTTATCCGGTTTATCAATCCTTTTGCAGGTTATTTAAAGCCAGAAATATTTTAGGACTGTAAGTTTTTTTTGTGGGGAGGCGGGAACAATAATGATTCACTGATACAAATCTTTACTAATTAATCCATATCTGGGGGAGAAGGTTGAATTATGCCTAATCAGAATTTGATAAACATACATGAAATTATAATGTGGATGTAAAGTGAGGGATCAATTCTATATTAAAGTCAGTACATAAACTGATCCTTCATTTTGTGGCCTCCTTAGTTTGTATATATTTATACTGTAGAGAATGTAAATAAATCTATAAGACATACCTGTATAGCTAATCAGTATTTCATTGAAGGACTGATTAGTTTTCTACAGCGTATCAACCCTTTGAAGGTTATTTAAAACCAGAAAATATTTTTAGATTGTAAGAATTTTTTCAGGTAAAAACTGGTTTAGCGTTACAAGTCCTACTAATTAACCCATAGTTGGGGGAGAAGAGGTGGATTCATATCTTTAATAAGGATATTTTCGCATAAGTGAATATAACAAACCCAATGGGAATTAGAACTCGGGTCTCCGATTAACAATTCAGAACCTCTATCCCTTACACCACCCGCACATCCAAGCTTACTACCAAAGTTTTTAGAAGCGAAATTAAACATCATAGCCTTCCCTCATCAAGGCTGTTAATTAAATAAAATACAATTATATTTCTCCTGTATAACGCTCAAGAGCCACTCAAGGTAGAAGGTTACAGAGTAAAAAGCGCAGTTTATAATGTGAGGAAGATAACTGTTCACTCTAAACTTGAATAGATTAAGATTGTAGTGATCGGGGAAGCATCCGCTTGGAATCCGTTCCACAAATCGCTCAGTTTGTGTGAAGATGCTGTTAGAATTTTAAATTAAAGAAAACATAAGAGTTTCAAGGGAAAGGAAGTTGTGAAGAGCCATGATCGCCTACGTCCTGAAGCGACACATCACATAAAGAAGAAGAAATTTTGCCGCTTTTTCTACTATTGATAGGTGTTTCCTTCCAAAAGTATCTGTCTTTGGTAGTGTGGAAGTCAACATCTTGTTTAGTTCCCCCTCATAGTTACATATGCTACCCATTTTAGTTGGTGCTACTGTTAGAAACTTTCAACTGATATATTTATTTATTTATTTATGCTATTTGGCAAAGTTCTTTCTGATTATGTAGCGCCATTCTTGAGATTGTGATGAATGATTGTCTCTTTAAAACCTAAAGGTTTCATTCGCTTCAAGCCATTTTTAACCATTGATCTGAGGAAACTGTTGTCTATAAATAATAGTTTAGATATAAAGTTTATGTGCGCGAATCTTCTCGTGTTATGTAGCGCAAGGTTTGGAATGAAAGAAAGTCACTCCTTATATCTCAAATAAATTGTTTTCTTTTCGATAATAAACCGGAAGTACAAAGAGGCACAACGAAAACGTTAATAGTGTTAAATCTGCACAAAAGTTAAGAAATACATAGATTAAAATTATTTTACCAGTTTACAATCAGCTAAAATGGATGTGCGGGTAGTGTAAAAGCTATCGGCACAGAATGTGAAATCGAGGAGTCGAGTTCAAAATCCAGACGAGAGAGTTGCGTTCACTTTCACACTGATTCTCTTTTGAAAGGAATGAATTGCTGTATTTTCACCTTACTAATGTAACACAAAGGGAATGAAGGTGGTTCGCTCCAATGTTCGTAGCATGGCGGGTCTTATCCGTGAAGTGGTGGAAGAGAACCGAACAGCCAGATTACTAGCACATATGATTTGATTTTAGTCGTGAAGTCTTGTGTAGATAGCTTTTCGCTATAACTGGATATAGGGAACACAATGTGCTTCAAGGACTCCAAACGACGCTAATAAGCAAAATATCGTTTATTCACATTAAATAAAGGGTTTAGACATTCCCTGCTGGTTACCCGGATC
Source organism: Acanthosepion esculentum (assembly GCA_964036315.1). NCBI lineage: Eukaryota > Metazoa > Mollusca > Cephalopoda > Sepiida > Sepiidae > Acanthosepion > Acanthosepion esculentum. Next base: position 2,262,378 of record OZ038498.1, on the reverse strand, counting down.
GACATACACCTGATGAAGGCTTCTTGCTTCACAGTCAAGTCTGATCTTCAAAAATTTAAATTTAATCAATCGTTATCTTTTATCTTTTTAATTCCTGATCTATTATTGTTCTCTCTCCTTAATAATGTTGTTTTGTCTAACAACTCAGTAACATCTTGCGTCGTCGTGGCTTTATTGCCTTAGAAAAATAATAATAACCAAACCACTTACAAATTAAAAGGATATTCTCTTTTCGGCTTTTATGTTTTCTTTTTCATCAAGCTAAATTTTAAGGCGCACAATTCCGTTTTTATTTACAGTGTATTCGTCAAAAAAGGGGAAATAATTATTTTATAATTTATATTCATTTATCAGTTTAATATTCTTTTTTAGTGTTTATCGTCCAAATTCGTACTGGATTTTATAAACGTATTATATTTTTAATATGTCTTTCTTATTTTAACAACAGAAAAAGATTTATGAGTTTCTCATGTTTGTTAAATCAATAAATAAGTGGCTCAAACTTCAAAAACTTTATTGCCTTAGAAAAATAATAAAAATAATTAAACTTCCAGACAAAGGTTCTGAATCTAATTTCTAATTTTGAGAGAACTCGATTAAATTTGGGGATAAAATGCCATAAACAACCAAGTCCGATCTTCGAAAAATCTGATACCATATTCATTAAGACCTTAGGAGGTTAATAAAAAAAATTCGATAAAGATTTGCAAAGAAAATCAAGAAAACTTTCCCTTACATGACCGGAAACTATTTTATGTGATTTATGTCCATTGCTAGAAAATGGCGATGGCGTGCGATTTATAGCGTCATTTTCTTTGTGTTGAGCTTCAATATGAAACTAAACGGCGAAGAATTACACTAAGTTAAATTGCTTGCAGAATAAAGCGATTTATCTGATAAACAACCGCGTCTTTCGTGATATATTTTCAACGCAGCACAGCGCTCACCGCCCAAACAAAATAGCTAACCTTATTGATCGGAATAGCAAAAAGAGTAGAGATATTCCTGCAGAGTTGCGTCTGTTGGAAGTTTTTTCTCGACTTCATTGGATAGTGACTGGTATGACTTCTTTTCTCGCCATACATGATCAACTGTACTTAATTTCTTAATTAATCATGATCAACTGTACTTAATTTCTTAATTTCTGCGTTACGTCACAGGTGACAGGCGATGATTTTGACGATAATGGCGACCAGAGTCATAATAAAGATAGTAATTGATTCTGGTATCTAAAATGAAATTTTAAAGGAATGAAACAAAGCTAAAAAAATAAACTCCGTTATTTAGTGAATACGCATAAGTGAAATGTATCTGGAATATTACAAACTTCAAAATCTGGCCTTTATTTAAGGACCAAATGTAAAAAGAAATCTAAAGGCTAAAAGAAATACACCGATGTTTTAAAGTTCACAGGTGCCATCAAATTTTTAAACAACATTTGTAAAGGTCATCTCATCACGAAGAGCAAACCCAACATCATTTTTACGATTTCTCATTTTCGAAGTGATTATGACAGGAGCATTATTTGAATGTTTGAACATTATGAGAAAATCAACAAAGGAAGAAACAGTACGAAATGATGGATCAGAGTGACGTTTCTCGCTTTGAACCGCTCAGCAGTGAATTCACTGATCTGTTAAAAGATGTATTCAAAGAAAACTTACAGTTCGTTGTTTTCGGTGCTTTCCGGATAAAATATTTGTTTAGCATGAATATTTTACATTACTTTTAGCATTTCACACGCAAGGTACACACAAAAATATCTATGTCCATTCGACTCTTAATATATATACTAGTGGACAGAAAAAATGAGACCGTTACAGTTAGCATTCAAATAGACACTTCCATTATATCAAGTCTATTCATATTAATATTTATTCAACATAAAGTCATACTGATATCTATTCCAAGTCTCTCCATGTCGATATCTACTTTACACCGATTAATATTGAGATATCCACTCCAAAAGTGATGTTCCCTTCATAGTATAGACTAGACTAGACTACCTATAAACCCGTTGGGTTCCTTTTAAAAGCAGTCCATGACATAAAATGATAAGGTAATAATATGATCAATTTTATTATTAATTACACATATTTTTATTTGTATAAGTTATTGTAATAATTATTATTACTCACATTATACAATATTACTTAGATCAAATGCAATAATAAATTAATAATAATCATATTTTTTATTTTACATACTTGTTTCATCCTTACATTTATTTCGAAATACGTAACGGCGGCAAACCAGAGTGCCTTTATTTATTTTTTACCATCAAATCACGTGAAACAATTTTACAGCCATACAGATTGTATTTTTGAATGACACACCTACGAAGCGTCTTCACCGATCAACTACTTGCGAAACATCCGCGATATTTGCCTATAAAGAAAATTGTAATGTAGTGTAGTGAATTGTATATATATATATATATATATATGTTGCGTTATGTATATTTAAATTTATCTATTCATATTGATATCTGTTCTATGCCTATACCTACTTTTATCGCCTCCACGCTTATCTATGTTGATATCCGCCTCATCCTTATTCAGTGATATCTCTTCGCCTATTCATATTGCTATCTATTCCACGCCGATTCGATATTCCCTTCACACCCATTCATAGTGATATCGCCTCTACACCTAACCATATTGATATTTTTCCATTCCTATTCATATTGATATCCCTTCCATGCCAATTCGATATCCCCTCCACGCTTATCCAGAGTGTTATCTCCTCAACGCGTATCAATATTGATATCCCTTTCAATTCTATTCATATTGGTATCTTTCCGACACTTTTTTTACATTATCTCTTCGAATCCTATTCATATCGATAGCCCTTCCATGCCTATCAAGGAAAGAAAAAGAAAATGCAAGAAAAAATAAAAGAGAAAGAATTAAAAACAGAAATTACAAAAAATAAAACAAAAAGAAATTATAAGTAAAAAAAAAGATATTACAAGAAAAATGAAATAAAAAAAGTAAAAAAGAAAGAAAGAACGAACATCGGTAAATCGATGGAAGGAAAAGAAAAATAATTAAAAGCATTAAAAACAATAAAGTGTCGAAAATAGAAAAAATGTAATAAAAAAATAAGAAACGAAAAAGCTAAGAAATCGTCAAGGAAACCGAGAATTGAAAAGATGACAAAAGCAAAGACACTTGAAACTGATGAATGATCTTCGGTTGCTATTCTTGGCTGATTTGCCCTTTTCTGTGTCCTTCTTGATCTGCTGCTGATATTTAAATGACTAGCCGCCCACGCAATCACTTGTACTCAACGTAAAGGTCTTCTCTTTTCTTGAATCAATTATAATCACTAGGCAGTGTCATTTGCACACAAGTTCAAATCGATGTTCCTTCTCTTCTTACCGCACCAGTAACAAGAATAACTACACTTTCTACTCACCCCCACCTTTCTCTGTCTCTTCCTTCCCTCCTATCCAACTTAGTATTCTTGTTGTTAAACTCAAGAGTTGATCGGGTGCGTGAACTTACTTTTGTGTTGCCCTTGTGAGCACGTTTCAACTGATGCATTCTCCAGCGTGTCTTGTTTTATGTGCCGTGTAAGCGATCATGACTAATTCCTTTCCCTTGTATTCCTTGGCGATGTTTGACTTCCTTACTATCTCGTTCAGCCAACCATTTACACAAGCAATCACTTGTACTCAACGTAAAGCCTTATGAATGTAACTCGCAGTTTCCTTTGTCCTTCTTGACTGCAATGCGCGTCCTGGGAGTGTTAGATTATCACCCCACTCCAAACACTGCCAAAAAAAAAAAAAAAAACTTCTTACAATCTAAAATATTTTCTGGCATTAAATAATGTTAGTATTAAACTTACGGTTACACTTATCAAATTCAAGTCTAAAATGATGAGACTTTGCTGCCAATCTAATACTGCACTTAAAGTCATAACAATTACCATAAATATATTTAAAGAAAAGACACAGATAAGTTACGACGGAAGGAAAGTGGCTGAAGTCGAGATGCCAGGTCCAGACTAATAACATTGCATATCCTTCTTTGGTTTTTATAAAGAATCTCTAAATATATAGAAGGAGAATCAGACCAGATGTGGCAGCGATATTCAAAGCAAGAACGAATGGTAGACTTATAAATATTTAAGACAGGCTCTGGCAAGAAAAATTGTCTAGATCGTCATAGTGAACCAAATGTTCTAGTAGAAGATCTAGCAAATTGATTCAATATAATGTTTCCACTTCATGTCTGTAGGAAATTTTAGTCCGAGAAGGCGCAATGAGTTCTTATGTTGGTTGACATTAGCCATATTGATGAAATGTAAAAAAGATTTTCTCGGATGATTAAAAGAGATATTGGTTCATTTTGGAGGAGTTAAAATTAATAAGCTCTTGCTACATAAAAAACGGCATGATGAAAGACAAATAAAAATATAAAAATGTAATGTACTTTTAAAAACAACTTTAGAAACGATGTTCTGAGTTGAAATATAATTGTATCCACATTTCAATGAGTTACGTCATTCTGCTTATTCAGGCTGAGAACTTTCATATAACCTAACCTTTCTTTTGGCTTTTTTAATCATCTATCAACCGTTTTCATTTTCACAATAGCTAATTACTTAAAAGACCTTTTGTATTTTGTTAAATTAGTTTAACGGCTCTAATTTAGATTGTGATTACCGGAGAGAAATTAAGAATTTAGTTTGAAAATTTCCGATTGAACTTGGAATTAGTTTGAGTAAAGTAATTTTAATCATGCCACTTTCCCGGAAGATCGAAACAACCGCTTTCTCGGGTCAATGTTTCAAAATGGCTTCGAGCGAGTGAAGCATGCCGGGCTTAGCGAAGAAAATCTTTTTCCGAATCTCGTGGACTGGAGCTACAAAATCACTTTACCAGATAAAAGAAACCACACGACTTGACAACTTTCAACAGCAGCAGCATCTAAAATTACATGCAACACGAAGAGAAAATAATGACATAATCAAGATGTTGACGTTCCACACAACTTCATACGAAAAGTTAGCAAGGAATCCTCCATCAATACTAGAAAGAGCGATAACAGTTACTGGATATGTGAAACCTATATTCCTGAAAATTTGTTTTAATAGAAATATTATCTAAATTTCAGCCTAGAGTCACACTAGCAGTTCGATCAATGAAGGCTGAAGTTTTCATCATAAAGAAAAGGCTAATATTACCTTGACCTTTAAAGACGGCATGTTATTTAATTACCTTGTAAGAAAAATCAATGAACGGCTTAATATGGGGGTGTATTGATTGATCGATCTTTTACGGTTTATCAACCTTTTGCGGGTTATTTACACCAAAAAAATTTGGATTGTAAGAATTTTTTGAAGATAATCAGTCCTTACTGATATGTCCTACTAATTAAACCATAGCTGGTGGGACTAGGGGGGGTCATACTCTTCCCAATAATACTTGAGCGTAAGTAAATATAACGAACCCAACTAGAACTGGAACTCGGCTCACTGATTTACAATTCCGAGCAGGTAGCTATTACACCTCCCGCCCATCCAAGCTCACAGCACATGGTATTTCAAGAGCGGGAAGAAGAATGTTCAGATTTTATTGGTATTGACCTGGCATCTAGGCTTCATTTCCCTTTCTTACCACTGTAACATAGCTTCCCTGTATCTTTTCTATAATCATCATGGTAATTGTCCAGATGAACTTTCCTCTATTGTACATTGACTTTAAGCGCAATATGAAATTGGTGGCAAAGTCTCATCATTTTACAGTTGAAATGGCTGAATGGAACCGTCTAACAATTTCTTCTCTCTTTCTTTTCACTTGTGGACTTCTCTTCCGGTTTCACTGTCAACTTTGATCTCCAAAAACTTAAATGGAATATCAATCGTTATCTTCTGTCTTCTTAATTCTTGTTCTTTTATTGTTCTCTCTCCTTAATAATGTTTTTCCCATATTCTGAAACAGCCAGTAACCCCTTTCGTCTCGGTGGCTTTATTGCCTTGCTTGAGGTGAAATAATTACAAAATAAGATTCGATGCACAGTGCTGTCTTTTCCGCTGTAATCATATCTGAATTGTATCTCTTTAAAAGACTCTTAAAATAAACTCGAAAGTCATTAATCATTTAAGAAACAATCTATTTCTACACACGCTGAGCTAGTGAATGTGTAGTCGCATGATGCCAGACAGATATTTGAACAAAGCTAACGACGTTTATGTTGACTCATCAACCGGATATGCGTGCGCAGTCTGGTTACGAAATGAATTTATTGTGCGCAAAGGAAAACGATAAATTGAAAATTTGTTCAGCTTGGTTATTATTTTTCTTTTTTTGTTAGCGTGAAATTTCTGAATATAACCGTTTGAGAGCATCAGCCGAATATTTGGTATAGCTGGTTATGCAATAGTTATCGGTGTGGACTATAAAAATCTGTGAGTTCAAATTTCGATCGGGTCTGTTGTATTCAACTTTCGTTCTAATAACTTCGGGTAAGACATGTACTAATCTCTTCGTCCTCGATCTCAGCTGTGGGTTAAATAACTGAAAGGATTCGGTTTAGAGCCTTGTTTGGCAGCCATTATATGAGAAAGACAACTTCAGAACGTCGGGAAAAGGCAACTGCTTCAATATCATTCCAAAATATTGATGGCAGTTCACAGATAATAAAGAAAAGGAATCTTTCGATGGCCTTAATCGCCTATATCCTAAAGGCATTATAAAATCAGACCAACATCTGCAACTGATAACTTTAGAAATACATTTAATGATAATTAATATAATAGAGTGATTAGCATTGATTGTGATATTTATGTCTTTCAAACATAACAAGTCAAACAAATAGTAAACAAACGAAAGTTGTGGAGAGCCATCATCGCCTGTATTCTGAAGGGACATAGCATGAACAATAGAAAATTATTTTGAAGGATATTTCAGTTGTAATATGTGATTCACTTCAAATAATACTAGAAGTCAATATCGAATCAAAGGGTAATCTATGTCATCAGCATAGCGCCCCTTATCATCAGGTCATTGGCCTCGGGAGGGGAAGCAGAATCTTTTTCTTCTATTGAGACATTCCTTTCAATTGTGATATGGAATGCTTAATGGTCAGTGCCCATCTTTTTACATATGTATTTGTAAATTCGCAGTGCATATTCTAAGAGAAGATGAAATAGACTGGAGCCCTCACTTCCTGTCGTATTCCTGATGATGGTCATCAAGAATCTTTGATTTAAGAGGAGTTGATCTTTCTTGCACCAGGTATGTACTGGGTTCACCCTAAGGAAATATTTCCTGATAGCGACTAAGTACAAACTCGGGCCTCAAATGATGTCACTGGGCACACCAACTGAAGTTAAGCGATACACACGAGATAATCGGGAGACACGAATTATGTGGTACTCCTTTCGATTACTTGCTTTCCTCATAACTACAATCTTCAACGTCAATCGCCATTTTCTGTCTCCTTGAACCCTACTCCTTTTTTTGTTCTTTTCTCAATCTTCCATTTTCAATTTTATTCTCTTTCACTTTCACACCTTGTCATCTCCTGAGTTCTTGAGACGTTGTCGACTTGCCTGGGGTGAAAGGATTTTAAAAAATAGCGATAGGGTAGTGATAGATTTACGTCTGTCGGAAAGAGGATGTAGGATTGAAAATAATTAATCGCAGAAAAGACTGCGTAAGGGCTTTTGAATCTTGTCATGGTTAGAAAGTGAGGACTGGGCGGCACTATCACAGATAAGCCAGCAGTGCACCATCTGACTTTTATAAAGAAAGAGACTGGCTGGTAAAATCGGGCTATTTTTTGGAATGGCACAAATAACCCACCATTTTTTCAGCATTCAGTTAGTTTGTTCCTAACTGAGTATCACATATTTCTGGCCTGGGGTTCAACTATACTTCTTCTATATGCCGTGTCCCTTCAAGACGTTGACGATCAGGGCTCTCCACAATTTCCTATCCTTATCGCTCTTAATAAACTTTCACTTTTTATTAATTCTCCTAAAAATTCTTCTGACACGAAGTAGGTCATCCATTGTTTTCCTTTTCCCTCTTGCCTTCAATCCGCCCTGTGAGTATAAGATTTTCCAAGCCTTCTTTCCTCATTATGTACCATAGAATTTCTGACTGTCTCTTCCTGATATTAAGTATGTTTCCTTCTTGTTTCCACTTTCTCCAAAAATTCGTCGTTGCTCACATGTTCGGTTCATGGTATTCTCAGCATCCTTCTGTAGAGGCACATTTCTGTTGCTTCAAGTCTCTTCATCTTTGAGGAGATTGCCCAGCATTCTCTGTCATATAGGAGGAGTGATATCACGTAACAGTTCAGTCCTCTTTTCTTTGTTTCTTATGATATTTTCCTGTTTCTTAATACATTGCTTAGCTTTTGGAAAGTCTTTTGTTATATTGATGCGCCTTAAGATTTCAGTGTTGCACTTTCCGTCCTCTCTTAAAACATTTCTCAGATAGTTAAATTGTTGTACTTGTTCGATTAAAATTTGTCTTACAAATTCGAGTTATACACGAAACAGTTAACTAAAAAGGCAAATGATATAATCTAGATGTTGACTTACCACTTTACCTACCAACAACGAAATACATCAAAGGAAACTATAATCGATATGAAAAAGGATAACTCTGCCATTCCTCTATCAGCTGTCTCTTCAGAGCCTTGACGATTATTGCTAGCCACAATTTCTCTTTGTAGCTCTTAAATGTCATTTATCCATCTCCCATAAAAATGATACCCTTTACTCAAGCTCACTAGGTAGGTTATACATCATATCTCTCCCGCATTCACTCTGCCCTGTGAGTATCAAATTTTCAAGCCCTCCTTTTACACTATGTACCCCAGAGGTTTCAATTGTCTCTTTCCGCAGTTAAGTATTGGTTTCCATATTCTCTAAGACTTCATCGTATCCTCAGCATCATTTTATCCCTTTTTAGAGTCACATTTCTGTTGCTTCAAGTCTCTGCTTCATAAACTAAGCTGATTAAATGACAGCGAAGGATATATCAGGCTGGCAAAAGCTTTAATCTTTTTTTCTTCTCGTCAATGTCGGTATTTCTAATCACATTTCTCTTCCTTGTGGAAAATATTCAAAGCGGATTTTTGATCCTGTTATTTCGATCAACTATTGATTGTCAGCTAATCATTTCGTCCTCTTTTTTAAAGTAATTATTCTAAGCAGGTACGCACGAGTACCGTAAGAAAATGAAATCAGCGACTCGAGTTCAAATCAGCGCCAATATCATTTCTCAACTCACCGTGTCAGACATGTAACTTGAGTAGGAATTCTTAGGAAAAATTAATAATATTCAACTGATTCTTCATCAATACTTTGTTTTTAATCAGTTCATCTCTAGCAAAGTGATAATGCCATTAAGATGCAATGGGCTACTAAGAGTGAAAGAGAACGAAAGAAACATTAAAAGGAACCGGAATGCTTATCCTAAACAAAGAACAAGAGATAAACTTTTACTCCTGTTCAAAAGGCATTCATCCGAGAGGTTGATTGCTTAAACGTTATTCTCAGTGGTTACTCGTATTTAAGCAGACGCTCCGTTTATTTATTAAACAGTATATTTATTTATTTCCGTCTGCTGGCCTGAATATTCGAGAAATCTTATTAGAGAAGAATATGCGTTCTTCGGCAGGATTTATCGAATATTCAGGCCGTCAATTACGAGTAACCACTAAAATTATGTATAAGTAAAAAAAATCTGTCGGATTAATAAATAAAAAAATCTGTCGGATTAATAAATAAAAAAATCCATCCTTGCTCTCTCTATTTCAATATATATATATATATATATATATATATATATATATATATATATATATATATATATATATATAAACACAGTTGCGGCCAAAATGTGCAGAACGGCATTGTTTTCATCAGAAAAATAGGTATAATCTTTTATCAAAGTTGTTTTATATTCTATAGTTTTCACAGACAATAAATACGATATTATTTGTTATTGTCTGAGATTTTGGAGTAATTTGAGAGGATAATACAAAAGTTATGGATGATTTAGTGATTTACTGCAAAACCCATGGTGGGCAAAATGATCAGAACGGTTGCTTTTACTCCGTGTTTTAGTATATTTAACCGGCGAACTGTAATTTTTTTAATTTGTTTACGTGACGGTTCGTTTACTAAACATTAGTAAGAATATCTGAAGTGTACTTTGTTAATACAATGCCACTTACTCCATTACCAATTCGTCAGCAGATTATTAAGCTTCGAAAGAAGGATAATGTAAGTATTGTGTCTACTGCAAAGATTGTTAACAAGTTAAAAAGTGTTGTTCACGGTATTCTTAAGGTCTACGATGATTGTGGTTCGTGTGAAGCAAGAAAGTCTATAGGTAGGCCAAGAAAAACGACCAAGAGAGAAGATCGTCCTATGGTAAAGTTGGTTAAAATGGACAGATATAAAACTGCTGCTGCTGTTTCTCGGGAAATGAGCATTGTACTGAAGAAAACTTTATCTCGAAAAACTGTGTCTCGTCGTTTAGTTGAACATGACCTCCAAGCAAGATCACCTGCAGCGAAGCCACTGATCAGCTCCAAGAATAAAAAGTGTTGTCTTACCTTTGCAACCCAACATGTGTTGTGCTCTCAAGAAGAAAGACAAACGGTGCATTTCAGTGATGAATTTAAGTTTATGTTATTTGGCTCAGATGGGAAAAGGTAAGTACGTCGAAAAGTAGGTGAAAAATTGCCGCCTAAATTCCTTAAGACTAGTGTTAAATTCGGTTGAGGAAGTGTCATGGTTTGGGAGATGATATCTGGAGATGGTGTGTGCCCTTTATTGCGATTACATGGAAAGGTAAATGCAGGAGTTTATAAACAACTTGTAAAAGATCATGTATTGCCTGTGCTGAGAAATTCAACTAAGCGACCACCCATATTCATGCAGGACAATGCCACATGTCACAAGGCTATGGTGGTCATGAACTTCCTCAAGGCTGAAAAGGTTATTGCTATGGATTGGCCTGCTCAAAGCCCAGATCTCAATCCTATTGAAAATGTGTGGAATATTCTAGGAGAACGTTCGAAAGCCAGAAATCCTAAAACAACCGAGCCATTATGGAATGCCCTTCAAGAAGAATGGAATAAGATCACCTAGCAAGAAATTGAAAATTTAATTTCCTCATGCAGTCGAAGATGTCAAAGTGTGATTGATTCACACTAAATATTAAATAATTCCAGTATTCTCTGTTATTTACACTAAATATTAAATAATTCACACTAAATATTAAATAATTCCAGTATTCTCTGTTATTTTTGATTATTTTGTTATTTTTTGAACCGTTCTGATCATTTTGGCCGCCATGGGTTTTGCAGAAAATCACTAAATCATCCATAACCTTTGTATTATCCTCTCAAATTACACTAAAATTTCAGACAATAACAATTAATATTGTATTTATTGTCTGCGAAAATTATAGAATATAAAACAACTTTGATAAAAACTTATACCTACTTTTCTGACGAAAACAATGCCGTTTTGAACATTTTGGCCGCAACTGTATATATATATATATATATATATATATATATATATATATATATATATATATATATATATCAGGTCTAAAAGAGAGATGATTACGTACTTATTACCTGAACTTCCGGATATCAAAAGAGTTTGTAAACAAAATACGGTAATAAATATTTATTGTATTAAAAAAATCAATCCCCATTCTGTATATAAATATTTATTGGCATATCAATTTTTTTAATGTCATACTACGTTTTATATTTCTCTCTCTCTCTCTCTCTCTCTCTCTCTATATATATATATATATATATATATATATATATATATATATAAACAGTTTGTAAATAAAATATTGTATTTCTTTGAGAATATGTTCATGTGTTTCCGAAATGCTGTTAACGAATGCCGAGGATTCAAAGCAAATGTGAATTATATAAAAAAGAAGAAAGAATCAAAACGATTTTAGATGCAAAGTTTCGTCTGACTCTGCATCATCGTCATTTTGTAAATTGAGGTGAAGAGTTTCAGTTCTTTCTCTCACCGACAGTCGAGAAAATACCTCCTGTTTATCGTCTGACTCAGCAAATTCACCGACTTACTGAATGGCATGAGAAACTATCCAATATCCAGAAATGTTGCTTACTTATGTGGTGTTGTTGTTAGTGTTGTTGTTTTTTTAAAATATTATTCGATGAAAGCAAAGAATAGAAGAAAGAGAAAAACATACATATTACAAATTAACATCTAAGAAAATGAAAAGAGGAAAATACTGAGAAATCTTGAGGAAAATGAGAGAGAAGCAAAGAGCATAGAGAGCGAATAAAAGGATAGATTTTAAAGTAATAATAGCAATATATATATATATATATATATATATATATATATATATATATATATATGGGGGGATAGATATATATAAATTTTTATATAACAGAAACTGTTTTGGAGGAAAGATGTATGAGAAAGTGTAAAATTTTTTTCGTGTGACGCGTTTCGTCTTTTGGGACTTCATCAACGTAAACAAACATAGCCCGATGAAGTCCCAAGATACGAGACGTGTCACACGAAAGCTTTTTACACTTTGTCACACACGCACGTACACACACACACACACACACACACACACACACACACACACACACACATATATATGTTGATAAATAAATAGATATATAGACTGTGACAGGAACATAAGGGCTATCGATTAGCAGATAGAAATGAAAATTTATATTGAATAATAAAAAGTTGAAGGAGAGAATAAATCCAGTTTATTTTTTGTGTCCCTCCACTCTCAATGCTGTTTCTCTTTTTTTGCGTCAAAATATTCTTTATACGAGGATTTTCTCGTCAGTTTGTACTCATTTATTTTCAGACTATGCTTGATTATATTTGCTGCTTGGTTTGAATTGGAGTTTACATACCTCAACACTGTTCTCGGTTTCGAATATGGGGAGAGTATGCCAGATGAAAAGTTCAATTCTGTGTCCAAATATTGTATGATTTTTTATTCATGTCGACCGTGATATCAAAACTTCGGTCCTGAATGAGTTTGAAAAGCATTTTTCTAATTCTATCCTTTGCTCTTCTGGCTGTCAACATGAACAATTTTGTTCATTTTATTCAATACAGTAAAGGCCCATCAGCTCCAAAACTTCGGCTCCATAAAACAATCCTTTGGGACATCGAAGACACCATTGCCGGATTTCTTAACCCATGCATCGCCATTATTAGATAAAAGAGATAATATTCCACCCGAGCAGATTCAGATAAACTTTTGAAGGAAAGGAAAAAAGAATATGAAACAGCATTGGGAGAGGAAGAGCACAAAACCATATTAACCTTCAAACCTCAAATAAATTAGCAACTGAGGAATAGAAATAAAAAAAAGATATATAACCTGGTTTAACACCCCCCCTCTTAATTTAAAAGTAAAAACTAATATAGTGAAGATATTTTTAAGCTGAATACAAAGCACATCCCAAAGTCTTCTGAATTATACAGAATCTTCAATAGAAGTCCGGTAACATTGAGCTATAGCTATTTTAGCAATTTTGGAAAATATCATAAAGGCGCCCAATACAAGGAATTTCAAGACGAACGTACGGAGCAGTAGCGCCAATAATAACCCTTGTAATTGAAGAGATAAAAGGGTGGTACCTGTAAAAGAGAAGAAGTTATCAATAAGGCAGAAGTCGATTATGACAGGGCAGAGCAAGGTCGACCTGGGATGCACGGAAGGTACATTTAAGCAAAGATGGTACAACCATAAAATGTCATTTACATTGGAAAGACCCAGGTACCGTGCCAAACACTGGGGTTAAAAAGAAAATAATAGAAGCCCTAATATCAAAGGGAGTATTTTGAGAATGGTGAATTATTGGAGCATTGGTATAAGTATTTACAAATTATGCCAAGAAGAAAAACTGGACATAGAGACATACATGGACCGAGGAACCTTATTAAACGAAAGGTCAGCGGTAATGTCTTAATGCAGACGTGTCAATAAATATATTTTGGGTTCATAGATGAGAGTGAATCCAGCAATATTTTTTCTTCTTTCCCTTTCACATATTGGACTAGAATATACGAAACCATAAGATATAAGATATTGAAAAAATAGAGAAAGCTTGGAGAGGTTGTGCTCTGGCAGCAAAACTTCCAATCACAAAGACAGAATGTTGGCCAAGAAGTTGGTCAAGATTACATATAGATTTTGCAGGCCCTCTAAACGAATCACATTATGTTGTGGTAGTTTATAAGTGCAAAATTGCAACATCTTCAGTGACAGTAAATTTCTTATATGAACTGTTTGCGAGATATGGAATACCAGATACTATAGTCTCTGATAACGGAACGCAATTCAGGAGCAAAGAATTCGAAGACTTTTGTAAAATGTTCTCCATCGAACGTATTACAATCCCACCGTATCACCCAAGGTCGAACGGACAAGGGGAATGGTTTGTCGGAACGTTCAAACGAGCGTTGAAGAAAGCAAGTCTTGAGAATGTAAATGAGGAAGCACTTCAAAATTTTCTGAGAATTTACTGTGTAACACCTAAACTCAATGCTCCACCAGGCATGTCGCCGGCGAAATTAATGTTTGCCAGAAGCGTAAAAATCGGTGTTAGACAAGTTATTCACAAATCGAAAAACACGAACGGATAACAAAAACGACATCAAAAGTTTCAAGGTCGGCGATAAAGTTTTCTTTAGAGTATATAAGGATGGCAAAGAAACAAGGGAAGAAGGCATAATATCAGTAAGAATCGGGAAGTTGATTTACACGGTAAAAAGGGAAAAGATTTGAACATAAAAGGCGCAGTAATCAGCTGATAAAAAAAGATTAATCGATGAAAGACCAGAAACATTTGAAGAACTGATAAAAATGCTATATGATGTTTTCGAGGTGCCGCCATCACAACAAATCGTGGAGCGTACAAGGACAAGTCCCAGAATAAAGAAGGCGTAATGCAATACTGAAAGTGGATGCGAGACGGAAACGCTACAAAGTCAAGTAGGTTGGAGAACTCTTCAGAAAGTGGAGGGGAAATATAATACTAATAAAATATAAAATATTTATAAAAAATATTAATGTTGCAGAACATAACTATAAGAGTTCCAGGTCAGAGATAGAAAAAAAAGAAGCCGGAACTCGGTTGCGGTAGAGAGGCTATTAGTATATTGTAGTATCTGTTGCGCGTCCTTGATCAGCTATGACTAGCTAAGTTTTGTGTCCGATCCCGTGTAAGAGGGGCTGGGTAAATTTTGACTAGTGACCCGAGTGAACGCGCTCGGCTTCCCTACGTTAAATAACTGACCTTGTGTCGCATCTGAAACTCAGTGGGGAATCTTTGATAAATACCGAAGCCGTTTGGAGTCAGTCTTCAGACTAATTAATACAGGCGTAACGGCAAGTAGCTGAAGCATTACTTATATTGTAAGCACTACGACATTCTCCTAGGCCGGTAGAGGTTAGGATCTCCCAGACCGGTTGCCACTCAAGGCAACCCAGTCCTGCTATTTACCCATAGCTGGCGTAAGTATGGATAGGTGATGGATTCATATCTTTTCCAAGAGTATTAGCACGTAAGTGAATGTATTGAACTCTACTTGAATTCGAACTCGGCTCTCCGATATCCTCAATCCATTGCTCCACCACCTTGCTTCCACTAGCAATGTCAGGTATCAATGACAATATTATTTGCGCTGTTAAAATCGTTGACAATTCGTACTTTTACTTTATGCTTTTATGCTGCTGCATTCCTTCCTACTTTTCTTGGCGCCATTTTGTTGTCGTTGGCAACATAGCACCAACACTTTAAGTTGACTGAGATGCGAAGATAGAGAATTTTTATGATTTCTCTCATCTTTGTGGCAATATCTTCATTAGTTTTATGTTTCGTATTTGAGACTTGCCTGGAACTATTTCGGGTGCCAATAGCTGGCATAACTGGTACTTTGGGTTGCGCCCAAAATATGACGGATACAAGGGGCTGAATAATTAGAAGGAGATGCGAGAAAGATTAAAGATGAAGTATAGTAGTAAATGATGTTGAAGTTTAAACACCCCCCCAAAAAAAACCCAAAACAAACGAGATAGCAAAGCTATTAGTGCATCTCCTGAAAAAAAAAAAAAAAGATACAAAGCAAATAAGAATATTAATAAAAATATATCCAATATATGAAGTCATAAAGAGTGCCTAAGATAGTTGCATATCCATAAATAGTATCATATTTCAGTATAACTGCATTCAAATGTACAATTATTCATACTCAATAACCTCTATGATAATTTGAAACATAATCGTTACCGCCTACCTAATACCTGTCAGGATAATACAATGTATACAAATATATATATATGTTACATTGAATAATATAGACATACTGTTTATACTGATCCTTTCTAGTTCTCTAAACAGTTTCTTGATGTTAAGATTAAAATCATCAAAGAAAAGGAAGACGCTATAGTTTTTTCTAACCCAAGTACTTTCGATCTTTTCCAAGATCATCTTCAACGGTAAATTACAAAGACAAATAAATAGATACAATATGTCTATATTATTCAATGAAACATGTTTGAATGAAGATGTGTCACCTAAATATACAAACACACACACACATAAATATAGAAAAATATGAATTTTAATGCCTGCCTGCCAGCCTACCAGATTGAAACAACGGGAGTAGAAAGATCGGTGTTCTAAGACGATCATGTATCTTTCGATATATGACTGACGTGGCAGTTTTTCCCCGCAGTTGGTTGCCATTTCTTTCTGCAGTTGACCAGTTGCCATCCAAGGCTACAGAACTCGGTCTGTCCTGCTATTTACCCATAGCTGTGGGGAGAAGAGGAGTCATACCTTTTTCAAAGATATTAGCACGTAAGTGAATGTAATGGATTCGACTGGAATTTGAACTCGTCTCTCCGATTCCTCAACCCAGGCCTCTATCTATTTCACCGTGCCTCCAAATATTACTTTTTGTCAAATATTGTTACCTATTGTAAAGTGAATATATATATATATATATATATATATATATATATATATATATATATATATATATATATATATATATATATATGATAATAGTTAATAAAACGTATACTGTAAACTGTAAAGTATTAAAACAAGCAAAAACGTGTAGATCTTTAAATGAACCTTGTTTTTTTTGCTTACATGAGAAAATAGAAATCCAATTTACTGATAAAGACACCTTATTAAACCAAAGAAGTGAAATAACTGTAAATTCTTGGCATATTTTATCTTTTATCCTACAATATGATTAAACTTTGAATTTCATAATAATTTTTCTTATATTAATAAAGAGTAGATGAACTGTGGTGCACTTTATATGGTTTAGTATCCTAATGTATAAAATTCATTTAGATTTAACATAGCTCTGTCTAGGTAGTATTATTAACATCTTATACTGATTAGTTTGTATTATTAACATTTTAAACTGATTAGTTAGTATTATTAACATCTTATACTGATTAGTTTGTATTATTAACATCTTATACTGATTAATTAGTATTATTAACATCTTATACTGATTAGTTAGTATTATTAACATTTTATACTGATTAGTTAGTATTATTAACATCTTATACTGATTAGTTTATATTATTAACATCTTATATGGATGGTTTTACTTAACGGTTGCATATTAATTTACTAAAGTAGTTTTGAATTAATGATTCGTTTTATTTTTTTAATTTTTTACCTGTTTTTTTTAAAGAAGCCATTTAATTACCAACCGCAAAATTCTAGGAAGATGACCGAGCAGATAGCTCGTTAACATTATGTCAGATTATCTCTCTACCCGTTTCCCCTTAACTTCCTATGAAAATAATGTAATCATTTGTATTTGTCGCAAACGAAATTCTCTAGTATTTCTATGTAGACAACATCAGGTCATGACCTATATAATTTTTTTTCAGTTGATCTAGATTTCAAAGTAGGCCTGACATTTGATTGGTTATTCATGGTAAACCCTCAAGCTTCATATTAATTCTTTATCTTTTCGTATTCTCTTTAAAAAAGAAGATGTATTCTGCTTTTGAAATCAATCGTTAACTCACCAGTAATTTATCATCGCCCAAGCAGACACATTGGTGGTGTTGAAAAACGATTGCTATTGTGTAGCGAATTTTAACATGTTTTTGCTAAAATCTCATATAATAAATAATATTTGGCTCAACTCTGTATTGAGCCCTTTTTTAAATTAAATGTTACAGACAGTGGAATTATACTTCATTTGTTCTTATCTTACCTATATATATATATATATATATATATATATATATATATATATATATATATATAATATGGAGAAAACAACTGAAAAGTTGCAAATTAATATATATATAATACATATATATATATAATACATATATATATATATAATATATATATATATATATAATATAATATATATACATACATACATACACACACACACACATATATATATATATATAGAGAAAAATATATATATATATATATATATGAAGGGAAATAAAACTGACATCTCATTTTAACAGATATATTTACCGAAATTACACAAATATATCTTGAAATACTAAAGAACAAATTTATTCAGTAAAATCGCCATTGGCTTCAACCACTGCCTCCAGACGACTTTAGAATCTCTTGCATTTCTTCTGGACGGTCTCCTGTTTTAAGTTGGATAATGCTGCCATAATCCTTGCCTTCAGTTCATCTTTGGTGTTACAAGATCTTTTCTTAACTCTTTCTCAACTGCGCCCCACATAATAATCAAGTTGGTTGGGATTTGGAGAGTTAGGTGGCTAGGTGTAAACGGTGATGTAGTCGTAGAAATTATCTGACAGCCATGACTGGGTTCTACTGCTTGTGTGACGTGATGAAGACTCCTGAAGACATAGAATCTTCCAGTAGCACTCTCTTGACCCATGGCAGCAATACCTCCTCAAGGTAATTATTGAGTTTGAGGCCCTCTGGGAAGATGAATGGAGGCATAACGTCGACATCACAAGTGATCACTCCAAATACCTTCATAATCACCGTTAGACTCATCCAAGTCTTTACGAATCTTCTGCACTGTCCTCAGATTGACACTCAAACACTCTGAAATGCTCGTATTGGAGATTCACGAATACCAAGCAGTACAGCAGGTCGTTTCCATATTTTGGGCGGAGTGAATTGCGTCATGGTGCTCCTTTTCTCGCAGATGGTGCCCAACTGACACAACTATACTGTACAGTCGACAAAGTCTAAAACAAACAACACGCATACGCGAAATTAAAAATATAAAATGGCGATAATCGCACCCTGTATATAATCACGTAAACAGATATATGTAATCATATAAATTGGATATTATATATATATATATATATATATATATATATATATATATATATATATATATATATATATATATATATCGTAAATGAAATGTTTGGTAATACGTATGGGTAATGCCAAGGAGGATGTAAAACAAGAGAGCTCAATGTAAAACCAGAGCGAATATTAATTTAATTAAATGAAAAAAAAAAAAAAACAGACAACTTTAAGGATGCATTGATTATTTTATTTCCCCAGAAAAGTGATTTAATCAATGCATCCTTAAATTTTTTTTCATTTAAATATATATAGTGTGTGAATGTGTAGTTGGGTGTGTTTAGTTTATGTGATTAATATTTAGCACTGAATGAAGTGCATTGACAATGAGTGTTGAAAATAGTATAAATGCATTTTTTTAAATATTACGTTACAGACATATTGATGTATTACCTTGTGATTATGGGCCTACTTAGTTTTTTCTCTTGTATTTTCCATCTTTTTAAATGAGAAAACTAAACATATTTTTATATTCATCATAACGAGTTTATATTCTCATGAAACTATACATAAGATTGTGAAGTTGTTTATTTATTTTTGTGATCTTACGCGGTAACAACGATCGAGTTACATGATTATCAAGAACTTACACATCTGGGCATATATATATATAATTTATCATTCTATCCTTATAGATTAGGATCTGTGTTATTTTCTTAGGCTCAACCATTTCAAAGGCGAATCGCGTTCGGCATTAGGACAACAATGCGATGCTTCAGGCATATCTTCTGAATCTGTCTATTTATGAGATGAGGTATTGTAACTAGTTACATTATACAGTTTTGTCATGATCTTTATTGCCGTCTTCACGACGTTTCGGTCGTTGTACGCTCCGGTCTTCTTCAGGTGATATACGTTGGAATTTCGAACCTAACACTTCATTTAGTACACTAGTGTAGATTGTTTTAATTTCACGCGTCATACCTTTTTGGATATCTGTTTCAGTTAATGCAGCCAATAGCTGTATCTACTGCAAGGAAAGTTTGGTCACTGTGTTGTGCCAAAAGATTTTTCACCTCAGAATCCATCGTTTAAAAATTCACGTGCATGGAATACTGCTGTCATATCTGGTCGGGTGCTCCTGCTATACATCTCGAGATTCTTGATAAAATCCAAACAAGTATCTGTAATATAATCGATCCAGATCAGGCATTTCGACAACAGTCACTTCCTTACTGACGTGGCGTGGCTTCCCTTTGTCTTTTCTACTAATATTTTCATTTTAAGCGTCTAGGTTTGGCATCTAGGTTCCACCATTTTAATGTTTAAATAGCTAAATGCAACTGAAAATTTTACTCCAACAGTTTCTTTACTCGCACTTCCCAACTTGCTTCTCTGATAACTGCAAGCTTAAAAAATTTAAATGCAATGTCAATAGCATTTTCTGTCTTCTTGATTCCCATTCATCTTTTGTTCTTTCCTCAACCCTCCCTATACTCAGTCTTCACTGAACATTTCATTTTTACTCCTTGTAACATGTGGCATATTAGTGGCATTTCCACCTTGCTTGGGGTGAAATGATTAAAAAATCCTTTTACTAACTCAACCCCCTAAGTTTCTCTTCCCTCTGCTGTGGAAAAGTCTTGAACTAACAACACTTTGTGTCAAGTCACTTTTTTGGATTTACTTCAACCAACGCTTTAACCACTGGGCCAAGTGACTTTAGATTCGGGGAATTAGAACAATCTACCCCTGTGGACTAAATAAATGTCCGGTTCAAAATTCCAACATATATCACCTGAAGAAGGCCCGAGCATACAACGGCCGAAACGTCGTGAATACGGAATAAAGATGAAAACAACAGTCCGAACGATGTAAACTAATATCTACTGTTTCTTTATCTTGATGAAGTTAGCGGAACAGCTATCATCACAAAGTTGGCAAACAGAGTTCGAATTTCTGTTACGGTTGCTTAAGCTCTCTTAGAACTAATTAATACCCGTGGGTAAAGCATGAATCCATCTAACTACACTCTCTCCCATCGCCAAAAGTTTGTTATGACGCGTGAAGCTGACGTAAACGTGGTTTCATAATACCGACCAAAGTGCTATCCAGCAACTCATGACACAGAAACAAAAATCACCGTACTATAAGAGAACTCCCTGTGAATCAAGTGAGCCCTAGGTATGACAATAAACTGTATCTAATCGGGAGATTAGATGTTTTGAGGAGCGTGGGACTACCTCTTAATTGCTGTGTTCCCAGGCTCACCCTGAGCCAGAGCGGTAGAATCTGTTAGGGCCCCAGCTATGGGCAAATAATGAACCCCCAAACAAAAACAAAACTAGGAAACTATAAAAATAAATATTTATAACAAAATACTGGCAATATATTATATCATGCATATACAATACATATATCGTATTTTTATTACTTCAAAAAAAGCTCCCAAGAAAATTAAATTTCGGCATTAAATAACTTATAAGGAATTGATATGCTGTTAAACAAAAAAAAATCAAATCAATGAAACAACTTGTAAACAACGATTACAAATTTTACAAGTTTTCTATGTCAAATCATAACAAATAATACTTAAGAAATTTACTTATAAATATTGTTTTTAAAGCCATAATCCTTCAGGATATAGTCGATCACTGCTCGCCACAGATGCCGTTTTTATTATAATTACCATGATTTCTTGGGAATTATAGTGACTTCCGTTGCCTTCCTCACACATATGATCATTTCAAGCAATGCAGTAAAGCCACCCGGACACAAGGGGTTACTGAGCGTGAAAGAATAAGAATAAAACAAAAAACAAAAAACAAGATGGAGCAAGAAAATTAAAGCGGAATCCAAAAACATTCCATAACGATTGACATTACATTTAAATATTTGAAGATCAAAGATGCATGGAATGCAAGAAGCTGGAAGAGAGACCCACAAGCGGGAATTACGTGAAAATAGACTATTAGAATGGAACTTACAGCTGCATCTATTTCAACAGATTGTTGGAGATTTTGGATACCCTGGTGTACTAGTGAACCAGCCAAAATGAGCTGACTCATTTTATAGTTCACCAATAGAAGTTTTAACCAATCAGAAAGCTCAAAATATTCAATTGGATGTGTACAAAGGCGGCCATGTTTTTCCCGAATACGCACTGCCAGCCTTTGATGGCTGAACAGTCGAACTCTCTACGCGAAGGCAGACTGTCCATGAACCCTTTTTTACGGGTTCCGATAGGGAATATTTTTGGCCGAACCTACGGGCTCGGGAAACCCACGTTAAACCCAGCCTTGTGGGGGGATGACTAAATATTACTGCCAGCATTTGTTATCGAAGACTGAAGAATTACGGATCAGCTGGTGGTGGTATTGGCGATATAGTCAGATTTACTAGAGTGTCTGACTCGTGAGTGTTAATCTTTAACACTGTTTCATTGAACAGATTACGTACTACGCTGGATTCTATATTCATAGCCTATGATGAACATGGTCAACACAGTCGTAGTTGTAGTAATTCTTCATAAGAAGGACGAGAAAAGAAGCAGGTGTACGCAATTTCAATTTTAAAATGATGAAAATTTACAGCCAAACAAGTACGGCACTTAAATTCATAAAGTCTACGTAAATTGAATAAGGTGTTCTGGTTAGAATTGCCTGTAGGTTACCCAGATCAATATACACCCAAGGAAGACCGGAGAACAAAATGGCTGAAACGTTGTGATGGCAACAACAAAGACGACGACAATACCTCCAATATAAACAATGTAAATAATAATAAATCTTCATTCAAGAAAATAAGACAAAAAAGAAGATAATTTGTATTGAGTGATTTTTAATTAACACACACACACACACACACACACACACACACACACACACACACACATATATATATATATATATATATATCAATTATGTGGTGCGTGTTCAATTTATATAACGTAAATCATTCATACGAAAACTTAACTTTATTATCTGCTTTTCGTATGAATGATTTACGTTATATATATATATATATATATATATATATATATATATATATATATATATATATATATATTCAAATGTGACTGGAATTTTTCCAAACTAATATGTTTTGGAGATTCCAGAAACGATTATTATAGATTCCGGTTTTCCTATAGCTAATAGTTGACAAATCTAGCGTGGGAAATGGTTTGATCTTACTTTACCTTTTTTTGTAAACGTGTCTTTTTGCACATTTGCCGTCATTAAGCGATAATGTTCACTGTGGACGCTTTAGAAATCACAGCATTCTTCTTACAGATCTTTATCGATCGCCATATTGCGTGGCTAGGCTGTTGCAATTAAAGCTAGAGTTGTGACAGATCTCAATGATTAATATTTAACTGTGCTAATTACATTTCTTTTCTTGAAATTTTTTGCATTTATTTTTAATTAATATTCGCAGCAAATCGATATCTTTCAAAACGATGAGAACGCAGATAATATTAACACTGGGCGCCTCGAGCGATGGAGCTGGAATAAACAGCCAATAAAATAAAAGTTTATCTTACGTGTCGATTTGTTATCACGAAGTCATGAAAGAAAATAAGACGGCGTTTAAAAAAAATTAACATGGAGTCTTACAGCTTGAGAGTTCTTTAAGACAAATACGAGATTTCGATTTAAAAAAATGTAAAGAGTAATCTTCCCTGAAATTCTAACTCAACAAACAAAGAACAAGACGAAAGAAAGCTTGTTCGGCGGTATTCTCAATATTGGGTTAATTAGTTCACATACAGCAAATTAGTGAAATATTATTCGATAATGATAATGATCAATACTCCTTCTTCTGTGTCTATTCAGGACATTGGTGATCATGGCTCTCAATGATTTCCTGTTCCTTGTAGCTCTTAATGGCATTTGTCTTTTTACCATCTCTCCCAAACCCTGATCCGCCATCCATTCGTTCAAGCGCGCCTGGTAATGTTGTGCATTTATTTCATCTGGTCCTCTTACCGTCAAACTGTCCTGTGAGTATCATATTTTAGAAGCCCTCTTTCTTCATTATGTGCCCCAGAAATTTCAACTGTCTCTTCCTGATGTTAATTATAAATCTGCTTTATGTTACCGTTGTCTCTAAAACTTCATTGTTGCTGACGTTTCTGTAGAACCACATTTCCGTCGCTTCAGTCTGTGAGAAGAGTGTCCAGCATTCACAGTCATAGAGGAGGACTGATACTTCATAACAGTCCAGTACTCTTTGTTTCTAACAATACTTTTCTATTTCTTAATGAAAAAGGCCTCACTGTTCTATCATTCATATATATGTAAGAATTTATTATATACGCAATATTTTGGAAAAGAGTTGCGAAACTGAGATACATTATTAGAGAAATACATAAAAATCCCATATGCTAGAATACATACATATGTATAACACAAACTACTAAATAAACGATCAGAATCATTTGAAAATGTAGATACAAAAAGGAATCAAAAATTATAAACGAAAAATAAACAAAAAGAAATAGAAAAAAATAATTAAAAATAAGTAAAATAATCCGAAGTTAAATAATAAACAAATTAACAAACCAGAAACGCGCACAAAAACACAAACGTAATAACAACAACAAACAATAAAATAAAATCTATAATAAAATAAAATTAACAAACTACGCTATAAATTGCCAAAAAAACTTCATCCGGATCCATAATTATTTCCACTCAATAGTCCTTAGAAGAATTTGAAACATAAGCTTTACCGACCATCCAAACAACCGTTTGAAAAAATCAGTAGATTACTCACAATGCATCACAAACTTGTATATATAAATAATCGAGCAAAAAACAAAACATATGGCCTAACGATTGCGTATAATCCTGAAACAGACTGTTGCCGCTGGGGTGTTATCTTCGACTTTTATATTTACACATACACACAAACACACATATATATATTGTTGTGTACTTATTAGAGGCCAGATATAAAGACACAAAGAGAGGAATTGAGTTAAACAAATATATTAACAGAATAATAATACAAACATATACAAACGAGAGTGTTACAGCAAAAATGTTCGATCCGACTGTTAAAGCTGACTGCTGGAAACTTAACTCTCCAAAAGGCAGTACCTGCTCCTATTTATAGCTGGGAGAGTACATGAGTCCATGGGTAAATTACCATAACACACACACACACACACAAACACACAAACACACACACACACATATATATATATATATTTATGTTTCATTAAATAATATAGACAAATTTTGTCTATTTATTTTAAGTTCCTTTCATATTGTCTGATAAGCTTAATAACATTATCATTGAAAGACGAAAGGAAATCACCATATTGATACATGTTTAAATCCAATCTAAGGTTTCGGCATACATAAGCCATTATCAAAGATGACAATTACATTTCAATATATCAAATATATATGAAACATGCATCAATGAAAAATTGCTGTCTAATATATATATATATATATATATATATATATATATATATATATATATATATATATATATAATCACTCTGATTTAACGTTGAGCTCTCTGGATTTCATCCTCCTTGGGATTATCCATACAGATTTCCAAGATTTTCATTACTTTATATATATATATATATATATATATATATATATATATATATATATATATATATATATATATATATATATATATAAACGATTAATTAAATGCAGGTTATCTTTGATTTGAATACATTGGTTACATTTTTCGAATCTTATTAAAAACGTGACAAGCATACTCGTAACTAAAAGTTTGATAATAAATCGATCGTCGGATACTCAACAAAGTCTAACGATCGGTTCTGTTAGCGTGAAACTTTTAGCAACACGTATGCTTGTCACGTTTTTAATAGGATACAAAAGCATAACAACATTTAGAATAGACCTGTATATATATATATATATATATATATATATATATATATATATATATATATATATATATATATATATATATATATATATATATTTATATATATATTATTTAAATAATTTAAAAAATTTTTTTTTTTAATTCTTCGCCTTCCAAATAATTTGAACGATATCAGTTATTACTAGTTAATTCCAATACTTTACGGAACCATAATTAAATAAACAAGTGTTAACACAGAATTTTGAATCATCACGACGAAAACGCGAAGCTCCATAATGGTCAGAACGTATTTGCATCTGTAGATTGCAAGAACTGCATGAAATTCCGAGTCGTGCTATCGACGTTGGATATTATATATATTCAATAATATATACTTATAGCTCTGTTTCATAAAACTGCGCACTATATTTATAACACCTGCTGAATAAATATATTTTTACGTTTTTGTTGAAAAAATAAATAAAATCAGGACTAAGCATTGAATTTTACTATCAAGATGATGAAATGCAGTGGAAAAACATTTACACTTTTTACTGTCCAAATCATTTCCTCTTCAACAAGACGAAAAAAGAAGCAACAGCAGAAAATTCATAATCTTCAACACTGTATAAAATTTGAAAATAATTTTTTTTTATCCCCAACGCTAGTCTTTACCATCACCTCTAAGACAATCAAAGTCAGGAAGTAAATTACACTCAACACCACTTCAAATGCCGGGATTATATATATATATATATATATATATATATATATATATATAGGGAGAGAGAGAGAGGGATGGAGAATACATAGTTTTTTTTACAACTTAGTCATTAATAGGAAGTAAATGACGTCAGTTTCATAGAAAATATTTTTATAATCTACTTCCTAGATATTTGGGGAATCATACGCACACAGACACACACACATACATACCAGGTGTAACAGCAAAATAGTCCAAATCGTGTTACAGCATAATTGCCCATCCCACAAAATGTTTAATATTTTAAAAAAAAAGACTAAACTAATTAATTTCATTTTTCCTGGTTTTCAGATTTAGCCATTTTAATACCATTTGTTCAAGAATAACTGAAAAACCGTTTGAGTTATTCAGCTAGAAAGACAACGGTTTAAAATCGTTTTCTGTCACCCCACTGTCTTCTAAACTGAGCAAGTGGAAAAATCATTCTGGTCTTCAGTAATGGTACCAACATTCATATTCTGTCTTTCCTCTTCAATGTCTATTCAAATTCAATCAAGAGAATGGTGAATAAGTTTAAAAAAAAGGCACCAGTATATAGGAAAACTGGTTCACTAGGTCTCAATACCAGGAAGGATCATTATTTCAACTTAGAACTAAAGAGATTAATTAGAAAAGATACAACTCAGTCCAAAAGACTTTTGGCACGTAAGAGAGAAGTTTCAGCTATGACTGTACAAAGAGTAGCGTAAAAAGACTTGAAAATGAAATTGTAGGTGAAACGTCTGAGGCACCTGATTTCTCCATGACAGAAAGTTAGGTTAGAGACGGCGAAGATCATCTTGAATAAGTTAGAAAATGATCCTGGAAGAATATATATATATATATATATATATATATATATATATATATATATATATATATATATATTTGAAATTTATTTCAATTCTTCATGAGCTTCAGATCCTTAGCTATTATTAATTAATGATGAACATCTCATTTTCGTTTATGATCGATTTCATCACGATTCTTCTGTTAAGCATGTTAGAGTCTAATAATGTTATAAAAGCTTGGAGAATTCCAGTAACATATCTTTAATCATTTCTAAGGTAAAATGGTTCAAAGCTTAATTGGACAATTTTGATGTTACACCTGGTACACGCACGCACTCTCTCTCTCTCCCACACACACACGCACACACACATATATGTATATGATATTTGCTATATATTATATTAAAAATTTTTTGGATCGTAATGAGGAAGGTGGGTTTAGAAAATAGGATACTCACAAGACAGATGGAGGGAAAGAGGGACAGAGTAAAGCAGAGCATAATTTGATGAGCTTGAGCAAATGGAAGACAGAGCAGGGTTTCGGAAAAATAACAAAGAAAGAAGAGGAAGATGTGAACAGCTGTGATCGTATACGTCCTGAATGGACACATCACATAAAATAAAGAGAACCTCTATCATGCCTTTTCATGCCGGACTGGTATTCGTTTCTCTGTCTTGTCTGTATTCCTACCTTGCAGTAATAGAACAAACAATCCATATTGTTAACATGTAATCAATATAACAAATGACATTTTCAATATTGGTCAGAATATCCAATTGGCATAACAAATATTTTAAGTATATTTTAAGAAATATTTCATCTGTGTTATTTTTAATTCAAATTTTAAAAATTGCTATATATAAACTGTTTCTGTGGATTAAACTAAAAAATCATTGTTCTTGTATAAAACGAATTTAGGTCTGTCTTTACAGCATTTGTAAACATGACATTTCACATGATTACAAATTATCTGTATGGAACCGAAAATGGTTATGAGAAATCAAAATAATCTATTTAATTAGATTTTCTTAAAAATACACAGAATTATTTAAATAGTAAGTTTGCCGAATTACTACTACTTATAATAATATTAATACTAATAATATAAATATGAAATTATTTAAATGTTTTTCTCATGGTCAGCTCTTAATGAACATGTTTATACAGAATGTCTAGAAAGGTAAGAGAATTTCTATGGCAACCTTTTAAGTAGGACTGGTTATTCAACTCGTTATAGAAAAAGGCATAATTAGCAATCCTTATTTCACGATATATACTTAAAAGAACCCTTCATTTTCACATATAATTACAACAACACAAACCAAAGAGTTTCCCACTCTATCAATTGTTTCCTCAAAATAGGAAAGAAGCCCATGCGTCAGCTATGGAGGGACAGCTTAAGAGTAGTGATTTAGTTCCTCGCTGGGTGCTCCACATCTTAGGCTTTGTGCAACATCTAAGCTACGCTTTGAAAATCATTTAGGAACTTCGACGCGATGTTATGGTTAACAAGCTCGTTTCGCTAGATCAACTACTACTGAGTAGTAAGTTCGATCCTCACTAAGTGCTTCAAACTTTCGGCCATGTGCCACATCTAAGCTTCGATTAGAATTTCATTTTGGCTCGCTAGACGAATTACGACTGAGTAGTGAGTTTGATTCTCACTGGGTACTCGATACTTTCTACCTTGTGCCACACCTAAGCTACGCTTAGAAAACTGCTATTTCAGTTAATTCGACGTGGTGTAATGGTCAGCAAGGTTCTTGCTAGACCAATTACGACTGAGTAGTGAGTTTATTCCTCACTGGGTGATCCATACTTTCGGCCTTGTGCCACATCTTAGCTATGCTTAGGAAATCACACGATAAAAGAAAATTTGGAGAATTTAATTCTCACAGGACTTATGGCAGAAAAGAGGGATAGGGGAATTCAAGTAACCCATCTAACTGATGGGCTTTTGTGAATGGGTTGTGGAACTGGAGGAGGTTTGGCAAAGGGATAAATGTTCTTAAGACCTACAAGAGATAGGAGTTTGCGGAGAGCCATGATCGCTCCCGTTCTGAAAGTGCATGTCACGTAGAAGAAGAAGAAGATGAATTCTATGACAACTTCTCTCTGTTCTTAGAACGCGTCATTGGCTTGGCGAGGAAGTACAATATAATTAGTTGAAGCCACATGAATTAGCGAAAAAAAAAGCGTGTCTCCGAGGTTATTTGCTTTGTTTCGTTGCCAAAAAGACTACCACCTGTTGTAATCTGTCATCTTTATCGGGTAGTCATTTCAGCAAAGTGCACGGGCAAAGCAGCAAGGAAATTGTCAATGTGACTCAGCAGGAGATGGTTGCATTTGTGTAAATGATTTTAAAGTGGATGCGAAATATAAGGATAACTAGAATTATCGCATTATCAGAACGAGGAAGAATAGAAAGAAGAAATGAAAAATAAAAGAATCAGGAAAGAAAAATACTGAAATGAGAAATCAATGACAGAAAATTTGAAGGAATGGAAAAGATGTAAGAAGGAACTGAAGAAAGAATGAAAGAAATGAAAGAAAGACCTATGCGCAAATAAAGTTGGTAAGAACGAAAAAAAAATGATTAAAAGCAACAAAATTTAATAAATACACCAGAAGAAAGATAAATCAAAGAAATGAAAACAGCAGAAAAAGAAAGAAAGAATGAATAAAGAAAAACGAATAAAGGCAAAAGAAGAAAAGAAAAAAAACAACAAAAAATGAAGGCGAGAGAAAGAAGAAAAAATGAATGAAAACAAGAGAAAAAGAATGAACTCAGCTAAAGTGACGTCGAACCAATGAAGGAAATATAAGAAGGAAAAAGTGAGTGAAACTAACAGTGGATGAAATGTAGAAATAAAGGAAAAAAACAGAAATAAAGAAAGAATGAAAGTAGCAGACCAAAGGAAAAAGCGAAGGAGGGGAAGAGAAGAAAAACAACATTGAAGGAAAAGGAAGAAAGAAAGAAATAACGAATGAAATCAATGAATGAAGTAGCATAGAACGAATAAGGTAAGAGAAATAGGTGGAACAAATGACAGGAGAGGGAAAGAACGAAGGAAAGCAACGGTAGAGGGAAAGGTCGAAAGAAAGCAACGGGAGAGGGAAAGAACGAATGAAAGGAACGGCAGAGGGAAAGAACGAAGGAAAGCAACGGGAGAGGGAAAGAACGAAGGAAAGTAACGGTAGAGGGAAAGAACGAAGGAAAGTAACGGGAAAGGGAAAGAACGAAGGAAAGTAACGGGAGAGGGAAAGAACGAAGGAAAGTAACGGGAGAGGGAAAGAACGAAGGAAAACAATAGTTAATGGGACAAAAACTAATGATGGCAATACAAGGAAAAAGGATGAAAGCAACAGAAAAATAAACAAAAACATGAAGACAACAATAGAAGGAAAGGAAGAAGGGCGAGGTTTAGGAAGGTAAGACGAGAAAGGATTAGGTTAAGTTATAATGCAAAGGAAAGAAAAAGAAGGAATAAATTTGAAATTGAGGAATGAATGAAAACGAATAAAACGTTTGAGGTGAGAAAGGAGAAGAATTAAATACAAAATAATGCCGAGAATGAAAATCAGCGGACGAGACAAAACCAAAAAAGAAGACAGCTAAAAAATGAAATGGTAAGAAAAGAAAGACAGCGAAATGGATGAAAAGATAAGATCTACAAATAAGAAGAAGAAATAAAATAAGAGAGAAGAAAATTAAAATAGCCGAAGGAAGAAAATTACTGAAGTGTATAAGAAAATATGCATAAGTGTCGAAATTTGATCTTAAAAGCAAACAACAATATACAAAGAAAAGCAGGCAACTAATTAAAAGAATTCAGATAAGATTTTTCGAAGTGATTGTAAAACATTTGTGAGTAAATTAGTTTTATACAGGTTCTACTGCATTAATACGCATATTTTTACACACACGCACACACACACACAAACATATATATATGTGTGTGTCTGTGTGTATGTGGTAGAAACGACAAGGAATATGTTATGCCTTCTGTCAAGCTTTTCGTATCGAGTAAGTTGTTTGATGTCAGGTGGAAATACGTAAATGAAATTGACGAAATTATGTTACGCTCCGTGTACTTTGCTTTCAACATCCAGCAACATATTTGACATCAGGAGAAACTCACCAAAAAGTTTAACACATTCCACATCCGTTCTATTTAATAAAGTTAGCTTAAACGTGTGGTTGCTGCCTACATATACAATATATATATATATATATATATATATATATATATATATATATATATATATATATATATATATAATTATCTATATTAAAGCAAAAACATGTTAAAAATCGCTACAAAATGACAATTATATTTCGACACTACAAATGTGTCTTCTTGGCCAATGTTAAACTACTGGCGAGTGAACGATTAATTTAATTTCTAAAAAAAACTAACTTTTTACCTTAGCTTTGAAATTTGCTAAGGAATACTCTAATATTTCCATTGAAGATCTAAATATAATAATGAACTGTATAAGTTCTGTTCTTTTTAACAACAATGAACAATGGGTTAAAAACTTTGATGATCACTTTGATATTTCTATGGGATGATTAGATTCTGCAGAGTCTTCAGACCTGGTGGGTTTATTTATATATATCTTTCCGCTTATGATGGTATTAATGTTGATAATATAGGGTTACACAGAGATGATGGTCTTATGGTAGTAAGAAATTCTTCTAAAATTAACCTTGACAAATTAAAGAAAATGGTTCATAGGGAATTAAAAAGCTTAAATCTTAAAGTTAAGATAACTACTAATGTTAAATGTAGCTAAATGTGTCGATTTTCTTGATGCTACGTTAGATCTTCTTAATGATGCATTCCAACCTTATATGGAAAATAATGCTAACCCAATATATATTCACCCCAATTCTAACCAAATCAAACATATACCCTCATCTATAAAATGTAGGATTAGCAACAACTCGTAGGACAAAGATGTGTTTAATAAATATAGCGGTGTTTATAATACCGCTTTAAAAAGTGGCTACAAGTACGCTGAAATCAAGTATAGAAAATATAATAATATTGATCTAAGGAAAAGAAATAGGAATAGGAAAATCCCCCATTTAACCATCTTATCAAAAGCACACTAAAACTAAGTTATAGCTGCACCGATAATCTTGAGAAGATTATAAAGAAACACAATAATAAAATTTTAAACCAATTTAAAAATGTGAATAATAATGCAAATTCCAAGATAAATACTTTTGATAATATTAACAAATGTAATTTCAAGAATTCTAACGAATGCACATTACAAAACCAATGTTTAGCCAACTCTCATATTTATTTAAGTACTATTTCTACAATAGAGAATCCGACTGTTGAAAAGTTTTATATTGGTAGTACTAAGAATTCTTTTAATACTGGTATCAACATATCCTTCACCAACAGTACTTATACAAATAGTACATCTCTTACTAAATGTTTTTGCAATTTAAAAGAAGCTATTAAAACGAGTAAGGTAAAACAGAAAAAATGAAAAAAGCTAGAACGTGTAGATTTTTAAATGAACCCTGCTTTTTATGATTACCTGAAAAATTAGAAATTATCAGATTTTCTTATAAAAACACCTTATTAAACCAAAGAATTGAATTGACAGTAAATTGTAGGCATAGTCTACTTTTACCTTACAATATCTTTAAACTTTGAATTTGATAATACTTTTCTTACAGTAATAATCAGTAGATGAACTGCAGTGCACCTTATATAGCTTTCTATTCTATTTGTAAGATTCATTTAATATAGCTCCGTATTGATGTTTAGTTAGCATTATCAACGCCTTAAATTGATTAGTTGGTATTATTAACATCTTATATGGATGCTCTTTATGTAACGGTTGTATTTTAATTTGCCAATGTAGTTCTGTATTTTTGATCTGTTTTTCAAACAGTTAAGGTATTTACCAGTTTTTTAAAGGGACCTTTTATTTATAAAGTACAAAATGTTATGTAAGAAGGTGAACGATTATATAACTGGTTTTGTTATTGTGTTAAATTACCTCCCTACCTCTTTCGCTTTTACTTATCAGGAAAGTTGAACGCCAGACCTTTATAAATCTTATGAAATAATGTAACCACTTGTATCTCTCCATAAGGAAATTATCTAGGATTTATATGCAGACAACATCGTGTCATGGCCTATATTAAAAAAATATCGGTGAGTTTGAAGTTATCGTAGATCAAATTTGATTGGTCAATCAGAGTAAATCCCACAAGCCTATTTTTATTTCCCGCAAAATGTGCAAGTATTCTGCAATTAAGTTAATCGTTCACTCGCCAGTAGTTTAATATCGTCCAAGGAGTCATATTTGTTGTATCGAAACATAATTGTAATTGTGTAGCGATTTTTAACATGTCTTTGCTTTAATATCCCAAAATAAATAATATTTACATCAATTCGGTATTGAGCCCTCTTTTAAATTAAATGTTACGTACAGTGGAATTATATTCCATTTGTTCTTATCATATATATATATATATATATATATATATATATATATATATATGACATCTGTAGGAAATTTGCGTGACATCATCTGTCATCATTAGACCAATAAAATTTCCAATAAAGGGAGATTATTTCCTTTAGTAATTAAATAAAAAAAAAATTTTTTTCAATGGCCACCTCAGTTGGTTAGAGTATCCCGTAGTTTCCTCTATCGACAAGGCACGCAGATTCGAATGCAGTCAGATGGTTTTAATTTTTCTCTGATAAGATTTATCGAACATTCAGGCCATTAAACGAAAATAAATAAATATACTGTTTAATAAACAGAGCGTCTACACAAATACGAATATCAACTAAAAATAACGTTTAAACGTGATAAACATAATATATATATATATATATATATATATATATATATATATATATATATATATATATGTATATCAGTTTTGTAGTGCGTATTCAATTTATGTAACGTAAATCATTCAAACGAAAAACAAATACTGAAGCTAATTATATGGCGAGAATCACTCTCACAAACAATATTTAATAATAAAATACAATCAACTTCGAATCTGTTAATGAATGGTGTGATCCTTGTTCATAAATTCCGGGTTTATCTGGTCTTATTTTTTGTACGAGCCGGCTTTCAGTCGTTCCGAACGACCATTTAAATTTCAAATTTAAAAAATTCAACCTCAGCGTTGTGTCTGCAGCGCTCCAAAATTATTCTTACATTTAACAATATCTCATTACTAAAAAAGCACTCTTTCGGACCGCAATATCTTTCGATGTCGCATTACTATTCGGAATTTAACAAAAACACACTGATATGTCTACCTGAAGATGGTCGTTCGGAACGACTGAAAGCCGGCTCGTACAAAAAAATAAGACCAGATAAGCCCGGAATTTATGAACAAGGATCACACCATTCATTAACAGATTCGAAGTTGATTGTATTTTATTATTAAATATTGTTTGTGAGAGTGATTCTCGCCATATAATTAGCTTCAGTATTTGTTTTTCGTTTGAATGATTTACGTTACATATATATATATATATATATATATATATATATATATATATATATATATATATATATATATATATTAAAAACAAAAGATTTGTGGCGTTTAGTTTTACTGATCCACTTTTCCAATTTACGAATGATTCTTCTCACACAAGGAGGATATTTCCTCAGTTCATTTCGGAAGAAAAGTATAAGCAATATATAATTCAAGATTTCTACTTTCTTAACTGTTTGTTCATTGACCACCAATTTACCGATGGTAGAGAAAAATGACGTAATGCCCAGCCACCGGTTGAACAGTAGTAGAGAACAATGACGTAATGCCCAGACACCGGTTGAACAGTAGTAGAGAACAATGACGTAATGCCCAGCCACCGGTTGAACAGTAGTAGAGAACAATGACGTAATGCCCAGCCACCAGTTGAACAGTGGTAGAGAAAAATGACGTAATACCCAGCCACCGGTTGATTGGTGGGTAAATACTTGCAACTATTTTTATATCTACGGTGAAACATTACATACCAGATATTTGCGAAGTTTGACTCAGAAGGATTAAAATTACTCAGGAACAGAGGTCTCAAAAGGTTAAGTCATCAGGATAAGCAGAGACAATTTTTTTTCGTAGAACTAGTTAAGTTTGTGATGTAGGCAAAGAATTTTGTGACGGTGACATGTGACATGTGTGTGTGTGTGTGTGCTCTGACGTTGTAATTGTCTTTATTTATATGGCGAAAGTTGAATCGTAACCAAGTAAGACAACCGCTAAGACTCATAACTATCAAATGAATAATGTGACTGATTTCAATGTCGTCGAAGATGTCTGAAATGAGACCTGCAATTGATTTTGTCACAAGATTTGCTCCAAGAGACTGGCCTGGTATCATATTGGTAGGTGGAGGTGGGGGCAGATATTCTACGTTTGTGGCCGAGGTGGTCTGAATGATCTTTTTCCTCTTACTGTGGCTCATTTGAGAAGACAGAGGGTCTGACACAAAACAATTTTAACCTGTTCTCTTACTATAATTCAAAGAGTTTTTGAGTGATTCTTATGATAAATGGTGTCAAAATGGCAAAAACTTGTTTTCTGAAAACCTGTAAAAATGTGACTCAATTAGTCTAGTGTTTTTAAGATATTAAACAGATTGTGATATACGCACACGCATACACACACACATATATACATATATATACATATACATACATACATATATATATATATACATATACATTCATACATATATATATACATACATATACATTCATACATATATATATACATATACATACATACATATATATACATATACATACATATATATATACATATACATATATACATACACATATATATATACATATATACATACATATATACATACATATACATACATATATATATACGTATACACATACACATATATATATACATATATATATATATATACATATACATACATACATGCATACATATATATACATATACATACACACACACATAAATAATTGGCCACTCGATATCGAGGACACCCGTTGCAATGCACAGCTAGCTAGCGCATATTGCAACATTTGCACAGGCATTTTGCAATTTCCCACCTGGGAAATGCCCACAGAGCCCACCTGCAGTTTATACTGTTATTGGCGTGTGCAGAGCCAATTAACAGTTTTAGAGCGTTGGTGCGAACCCAGCGTGATCATAAATGAACAAGGCTGGCCACCTCAACTCGCAATCACGGTGTTTTTGTGATATCGTGCTAGCTTTGGCCAACGAGGTCTTCCACACAGTTTCCTCTCCCAAATTCCCTCACATGGTTTTGGTGGACCCGTGGCTATGGAACAGACACTTGCCAAAGGTGCCCTGCGCTTGGAGTCCGATAGCTGTTGAAATTAATTCCAGCCAGGATTCGAACTCGGTGCCTCGTGATTCTAAAGCAACGCCTTAGACCACTCAGCCACACAGCCACAATTGCGTACAGTACCAGGTGTTCCCACGCGGTCCCCCATCTAAGTACTGACCTGGCTCTACGATGCTTAACTTCGGTGATCGAACGAGAACCGGTGTTTTCAGCGTGATTTGACCGTACAAATACACACACATATATATATATATATATATATATATATATATATATATATATATATATATATATATATATATATATATATATATATATATATATATATATATATATATATATATATATATATATATATATATATATATATATATATATATATATATATATATATATATATATATATATATATATATATATATATATATATATATATATATATATATATATATATATATATATATATATATATATATATATATATATATATATATATATATATATATATATATATATATATATATATATATATATATATATATATATATATATATATATATATATATATATATATATATATATATATATATATATATATATATATATATATATATATATATATATATATATATATATATATATATATATATATATATATATATATATATATACTGATACCAATCTCTTGTCTGTCATTTGAATCTATTTAGTATATGTATCTTCTATTATTTTCTTATTCAGCTCCTTATGTACATGTCTTTGATTCTCCCTCCGTGCAACTTGTTTTGATTGTCTTTTGCTCAGCTAGAATTTCGATGTTTTTTGTTGGGGGGGGGGTATCAAGAATACCACTTAACTTAGTGACTGATGTATAGCGCATCTTATCTTCTCTCTATCTGCCGTGCACCACCTGCTGGTGAAAGTGAAATCTCACATTGATGCAGAAGCAGACGATACAGCAGATGAAAAGCATTTCTTTTCTTTTCTAACCGGTAAATATTTACATATTTGAACACATATCAATCAAAAGTTATAAATGAAGTTTGCACTCACACGCATCTATCTATCTATATATTAATCCTTTCACTCCAAGCAAGGCAGTAATGCCACGAGAACGCAGGGTGGTACAGAGAGTGAAAGTGAAAGAGAAGGAAAAGTCTGATGATAGGGAGGATTGAGAAAGCGTCATAAAGGGAACTGGGTTCAAGAAAACACAAGATGCCGATTGACGTCACATTTAAAGTTTTGACGATTGTCGTTATCAAGAAAGCAAGAAATCGGGAGGGAGTTCCTCAGGTGGGAAGAGCGAGAAAAGTAACTTAGAGTAGAAGTGATGATTGAATCTAGTTATCTCTCACATGGCACAGTGAATAAAGGCGTTAGTTAGATCCAGTGACAGGACCCAAAGTGTGTGAGTTCAATACCTGGTTAAGGCGGTGGAGAACTTGGAGTGGGGAATTAACAGGAGATAACTGATAACTGACATCCATTAAACATAGCACGTGGAACTAGAACAGTCTATCCCAGTGAGCGAAATAAAGGGTTCAGTTCTACATTCCAACCACCTGAAGAAGGCCGAAACGTTGTAATAAATATGGTGAGGACAATAGTCCGAATAATGTATATAGTGAATCTAGCTAGTTCAACAGTAAAAGGGTGGGACCTAAATACCAATCTAGTAGCACGCTTAATTTCATGTAGTCAGGGGGCGAGAGAAAAATATTGGTCAGAGCAGTAGCCATGAAAATATTTGTGGAAAAGACAGAGGGAGGGCACGTCACATCGTTGAGAAAGTGACTGAAATCGAGATGCCAGGTCTGGATCGATTACATTTCAGATCCTTCTTTGGATTTTGTCAAGAATCTCAAGATGTACTGCAAGAGCACCAGTCCCGATATGGCAAGAGTTTTCCATGCACAGATGAATGGTAGATTTGTAAATGTGCAGAATGGGTTCTGACGAGAGAAAAAATTCTGGCACGACATAGTAAACCGACTTTTCTGGCAACACACTTAGCAATTGACTCGATTGAGTCGCTCCAGTTCATGTGTAAAACGTGAGGCCAAGAAGGCGTAGCGCGTTGCTCTCCTGGAGTTTAGCGCCAGCCATGCAGTCAGAAAAGTTTCTTTGTGGTGATTATCTCTCTCTCTCTCTCATTATACATACATATATATATATATATATATATATATATATATATATATATATATATATATATATATATATATATTAGAGAGAGCGAGAGAGAGATGAGTCTCAAAAATAGGACGAAGCGGTCGTCCACTGCTTTTCTGGATTCTGTTGAGGTCTCAGGATCTAGACATAATGAATTATTATGAAAAAAATTATTAAAATCTCCCAAATTACTATTCATTTATATCAACCTATGCTAGATCCAGCTTCTAATGCTCTGGATTGAGCGGCTCCATATGGGTTTATATACTTGGATGAGTATCACCACCGGAAATAGGATTCGTTGCCCTATATTGGGTCTGGTTACTTAGTCACCTCAACGCCACCGAGGCTCGCTGGCCTCATGGTATGATGCTTGCGTTGTATCGTAACTCTCCGGGTTCGATTCTCGATAGTGGGTGCGCTAAGCTGATGAGTCACCAAAATAGAATAAAACAGTCGTCCAGTACTTTTCTGTTGAGGTTTCTAGGTCGACACATTATTAATATATATTTAAACATGTCTGATTAAACAATTTAGACGTATTTATCTTTTAATAATATCCTTTCGTAATCGCGTATGAGCTTTGTTTTTTCGTGATTAAAGAATGCAAGGAAGGTACCATGATTATTGTATAAATGAATAAATGCAACCATGATACCTCACTTGCACTCACGAAAGGATCTTATTAAAAATATACAAACACAACATGTCTAAATTGTTTCATAAAACATGCTTAAATAGAAATAGAGTTGCTATATATATATATATATATATATATATATATATATATATATATATTAACATAGTAGAAAAGAATAGTAATCCGGTGTTCTTAGTAATTATTTTTATTCTTAAAAACAGTGCTCGATATAAAACAGTAGAGCAGAATATTATAATTATTGTCTATTTTAAAAATATGGTTCCTTCGCTACACTGGAATTACCATGTTTTAATTATAAAATTAAATTTAAGATCCGTAGCTCTATTCCATTTTCAAGCGATTTTTGGAACAACCTCTAATTCTCTGAGAATGGCGTCGTTGTATAGGTTAAATATATTTTGTAGGAAGACACATCACTGTTTTCCACTGTTTTCTATTTTTATTGAGAACAAACGAAAGAAAAAAATATGAAAATTATTAAAGCGAAATAAAGTTCGTCATGTTGATTGAAAATTTTGCTCTCTTGTAATTATATATCGCTCCGCCTATATGGCAGTGAATGCTGAACAATCTCCTCACAGATGAAGAAGACAATCGAAGTTTATTTAACTTATACTTAACATCAAGAAAGTGTCAGTTGGAATTTCTCGGACACATACTGAGAAAAAAAAGTTTTGGAAAATCTGATAGTCACATGATATATCACAGGCAAGAGGGACAAAGGAAAAGAAAGCATGGCCTTCTGAGTGAGCTTGAGTAAATGGCTGGTGGGGTGGGATAAATAAAAAAAAGACAAAATTTAAATAAAGCTACACATGACTTAATTAATTTTATCTTTTTGTTATTTTTCCTAAAGTTTGTTTCGTCATCCAAATTACTCAATTTCACTAAGTATGTCATACGTTTACAATATTTACATCGTCCTCAGTTTTAGCTATATTCACGACGTTTCGGTCGTTGTCCGCTCTGACAATCTTCAAGTGATATACGTTGGAATTTTTTTCAAACGAACCCTTTATTTAGTCAACGGGCGTAGATCGTTCTAATTCCACGTGCCATGCCTTTTTGGGGATACTTCAGTTTCAGTTAATTCGTTTTAGTAATTCAACTGTCCAAGTGGATAAAAGCGTTAATTGAGTCACACAAAATCACTTGACCCTGAGAGTTGTGAGTTCAATACCTGGACACAGCAGAGGGAACAAAAATTTGAAGCGGTAAATTACTAAAGAGGAATTAACTGAAACTAAGATAATTAAAAAATGGCACGGGGAACCTAGCCTCTGGAATTCCTTACGCTATTCAACAACATCACTCAGCAAGAAGTGGCTCTGCAATACGTGTTGGGTGAACTAAAGTTAATAAAAAGAATCTGACCTTAATTTCCAGGAGAGAGAATTCATACTTCCGGCATGCACTTGCTGCTAATGTTTGCTGGTACTCGCTGCAGGATCTGTTGTTTTTTTAGTACTTTTAAACGCTGGTAAGGCATTTTCTTGCAGTTTTTATGTCTAGCCTCATGGATCCAATGAATACAAAAAGTATTTGTCGTGCGAATTGCAAACACAATATGTTAACTATAACAGATGAGGTAGAACGTGGTCGTGTGCAAAACCTGTGAGCTTTATGCAGCATTAGCTCAGCTATCAATTTATGTTTTAAAGATATACAGAGAAAAAAAATGCTGTATTCGAACAGAACCATCGGTAATTCAGTATTCCATTGATTTCGGTAGTGTTGGATTAGCGATGGTTAGTCTTTATATAAATCTGCATTCGTAGAGCAGTGGTTAGAACGATTTTCTGAATTAATGATGGCCGAAGTGAAATTTGACAAAGCCTTTCTTTTTATGCTACTTGGACACAGATATTTTTATCGATTACGTATTCATTATTTCCTCTCGTTTT
The DNA here is from genome assembly GCA_964036315.1 of Acanthosepion esculentum. Lineage (NCBI taxonomy): Eukaryota > Metazoa > Mollusca > Cephalopoda > Sepiida > Sepiidae > Acanthosepion > Acanthosepion esculentum. Next base: position 2,220,547 of record OZ038498.1, on the reverse strand, counting down.
CATTGTCAACCAAGCCAGCAGCTGTTTCCTGAGAAATTCACTTCGTACACAGTATAATAAGTATACCCACTTGTTTAGTTCTCACTCGGCTAAACTTAATAAATGCCTCACATATATTTTCCAGTAAGGTTCGCACTGTACAGGTCCGAGAGGCGGCACTCGAGTTACTTTGTACGGATAGGAAGGGAAGATAACGGCTAACCTCTAGAGTTGAACAGGCTAAGATTGTAGTGATCAGGAAAAACATACTCTTTGGATACCTGTCTATATCTCTAAGATGAGGTATCATGAGAACTTGCATTATTTACACTATTCGGACTGTTATACTCATCTTCATAGCTATATTCACAACGTTTCGAGCGTTTGAGTTAAAGGGAAATAACTGATACACCCGGAAGAGGCATGGAATGTGGAACTAGAACATTCTACCCCGGTGGACGAAATAAAGGGTTCGGATCGAAATTCTAATCACCTGAAGCAGGCCGGAGCGTACAGGTGATTGTAAATTACTGGCGAGTGAACGATCAATTTGGTTTCAAAAGTAAAATACATCATAAAAGGCTTGAGGCCTGATTAATCAAATATTCGATGCAAAACTACGTTCGATTCAAACTAAGCGAAAAAGAAACTGTGATTAGAGCAGGTGAATGTGTGCTGAAAAATTTGTTATGCTATAAAATTATAAACTCTATATTTTGTCATAGATTTTCTTTCATTTTTTCTATGGTAGTTTTCTTTCTGCAAAATTATATATATTTACAGTGCTGTTCGATAAAAGTGACTCACCTGATTTTTTACTAAATGTTCTCTTCTCCGATGAAACGAAAGTTGAGCTAAATTCAAAGGATAAGCGATCTAAAATCCGAAGAAGCTTTGAAAGCCCTTTGAATTTAGCAGTAAGTACTGTCAAGCATCCGTTCAGTACAATGTTCTGGGGATGCTTTTCTTTTCATGGAACTGGTTTCTTAAAACCTATTGAAAAGACCCTCAGGAGCGAGCGGTACAAGAGAATTTTAGAGTCTTGTCTGCTCCCTTCTGCTGAAAGGGTGCAAATCGACCCCACCAAGCTCATTTCTATGCAGGATAATGCTCCCTGTCACAAATCAAAATTGATCAAGGAATAATTTGATGAGAAGCAGGTGAGTGTTATGACATGGCCGCCCCAATCTTCTGACCTCAACCCCACAGAAAACTTATGGAGCATTATAAAGTATAGGCTATCGACAAAGAGGATTTGATTGTGAATTTCATATCCGAATGGAATTCAATGCTTGGAGATGAGATTTGCCAGAACCTAATCAAGTCAATGCCAAAAAGGGTTGAAAAGGTTATTCAAAATAAAGGAGGGCCTATAGATTATTAAATATTTCAAACTATATTACCTATTATAAATAAATTATACCTCTATTATACTTTATTTAAAGCTGTTTGGTTATGTTCCTATCGATTACTAGTTGCAGAATATAAGTGAGTCACTTTTTTTGCACAGAGTTTTTCTCTAAATCTCATTTATATCCAAAATTATAATTATCAATAGAATACCTTAGGGTGAGAAAACTTTTTTTACTAGGTGGTCGGGAAGGGGTCTTTATATTAGTAAGATTAAAAATTAGTTTGACCCCAAAAACAATAGGTGAAAAGATTTTTAAGTAAAAAAAAATCAGATGAGTCACTTTTATCGAACAGCACTGTATATATATATATATATATATATATATATATATATATATATATATATATATATATATATATATATATGATTGGAACAAATTTTCTTGGTGTTGTAGCGGGAATTGGTCTTATTCATGACTGGAATTTATTAAATATGTACAAATTCTGAAATCTGACATTTTAACCTGCCTTTCTGAAGGTTTCACGTGTTGAATATGACTTACGTATTACTATTTCCTATAGCTATAATTTATGAATATATAATGGTTCACCCTCTACAACTTATTTTGTTTATTCAACTTTAATTTTGCTATATACTGCTGTCCAGTCAGTGTTATTAATATCTTGTATAGTTGTTTCACATTTTTAATTTTATCTACAAGCTCCTTTAAAAAGCTTCCTGAATATGATTTTAAAAAAAAAAAGAAGATTTCTGTTAACTTTACGTCTGATCAACCTACCCCCCCACTTCAACAATCTTTCAAAAAAATTGAACGTCATATTTGTCTACAATCTAGATACAGTTGTTGCTGACATATTTTCCGCAGTCGCTAACGATGGCCCATCTAGTGTTCCTGTTTATTATGACATGAAAAAATAACTAACCCACCTATACATTCTCAGCATATATTTTTCATTTAGCGTAGATCTGACATTTAATTGGTTATCCAAGACATACCCACAAGTCTAATTTTAATTCTGACCTTATATTCCCCGCTCTTTTTACAGTTTGTTTTTAAATGTCATTTAATCACCAGTTACTTACCATCGTTTGAAGAAGTACAATCAAATATTGTAACATGAAAGCTTTTGTTTTACTGATTTAAAAATGTTTTTTATAATCCCTTATAATAATAAATTATATATATATATATATATATATATATATATATATATATATATATATATATATATATATATATATATATATATATTGTCTGTTTAGGCAGCAATCCTTCATTTATGCATGTTTCATTAAAAGCGACAACTAAGGTACTAAGATTAAGCTTTTTATTTAATTTTTCTTGTGTTCAAACAAGATGTTTTTATTTAGATAGTGTCTAGAAACTGTCCAAATGTTCTATAATTCCGAGCGCTTTCGGCTATACTTTTACCCGCCATTACCAAGGATGATTTTACTTATTCAGTTTAATTGAGTGTGTGGGATATGTGTATGTTTTTAGTGTGTTATAGAGATGTTTTATTTTCTGAACACAGCACATTGTGGCCGTGTTCGTAGCTAATATTATTAAGTGTTGTCTTTTTCTTTTTTATTATTAAGGCTTCCGTTATTTTTAATCTTTTTTTTGCATGTGAATGAGGTTATTATGTTTGTATTTTCTACTAGTATGTTTCGGTGTGTGTGTGCGTGTTTGTGTAAATGGGTTATAATAACGCTGTGGTCAGATAGATGTAACGTAACGGCTACCCAGACGCCTTACGTTACACCTATCTGTTAAAAGGACAATATGAATAAAGTAAAAACAAAAGGAAAACTTAGACGTTTCGTTGTCTAAGCGACTTTATCAGGGCAAATACAAGTATTTTATTTTGTAAAAATTATTTATATCCAAGAGTAAAAATGCTTTTCGTTTTTCAAAATTTTTATATTTAGGAATGCTCATAAATATTCATCAGGTTAGCTGAAATGTCAGGCAAAGTATGGAGGACACGACGTGACACAATTCAATATCTTATAAATGAAAGTGAGCATGTGAATTTTTTTAATTAAAAAAAATATGCAAATTAATATTTAAATTATTTTAGTTTGAAATTAACATGGGGTTAAAGTCGAAAGAATGTCGGACGTATCAACAGAGAAAGTAACTTAGACTAAAAATGTTCGAGCGTGCCGCTATAGAATCAAACTGTGCTTTTGTCCCCGGATTTGTTTCAGTATCTGAAAAGAACTACTACTTTTCGAAGTCGAGATATATAAAAACTATAAAAGATGTTAAAAATTTTTAAGAAAATGCTTAAATCCTTAACTCACGTTATTCAAAATATATGTGAACCGCGGAGAGAGAAAACAGCAAAAATCTTGCATTCCTGGATCTACTAATATCCCGAACAGAGCATGCGTTCATGACATCCGTATATACCGGAAGCCAACATTCACCTCAACTTGAACTCCCACCGTCCATAGAGTGTAAAGAAAGATGTCTTCCGCTGCTTACAACATCGAGCAAAAGTCATAGGTGGCGATCCAGAGACATACGAACAAGAAATTGACAGTATAAGCAGTACCCTACAACGTAACAACTACCCTGGGTACAGGGCAGCAGCTCCAACAAACTCGGATAGAAGGGTACAAGTGGATAACAGCACTGAGAAAACAACTTCAGTCTGCCTACCATATGTGAAGGGATTATCGGAAAAAATACAAAAGATCTGTGGTCCATATAACATCAGGACAACATTCAAAAGTGGTTCTACATTTTGTAGACACCTCTTCAGAGTAAGACCCCCCCATAGAAAAGAACATGATGAAGGACTGTGTGCGCGCCATCCCGTGCAGCTCTAATAAGAAATATAAAGGCGAAACAGGGCGCCCCTTAAGCTAAGGCTAAAAGAACATAGTAAAGCGGTAACACAAGGGGAAATAGAAAATCAGGCGTAGATGAGCACATATAGAAGGAAAAGAGAGATCACTGATCTCTGCGGGATAAGGTTGAAATAATAGACAGAGAGAATCACTGGAAAATACGAAAACTTAAGGAATCAGCACATATGCTAGTCCACAAAAATCTCCTGAGCCAATCAAGCATAGAAATGAATACAATATGGGAATCATAGTGCTAGAGAAATGCAATGAATAACAAGAAAAATTGCAATATAAGCTGTGGTAAAAAAATTTGCTGAGACATTATGTTTATAATTGCCAGAAATTCATGCACAAATGTCCTCAAGCAATGTGTATGCCCAGTGGATAAAGGCGTTGACTAGATCCAAAGAGTTTTTTGTTCAATACCAGGCTACATCAGTGGCTAACCAAAAAGTGAATCGAGTTAAAGGGAAATAACCGAGAAATATCCGGAAGAGGCATGGCGTGTGGAACTAGAACAATCCTAGACAAAGGGTTCGATTCGAAATCCCAATCACGTACAACGGCCGAAACTTTGTTAATGTGGCAATGAAGGTGATGATAACAGTCCGAATAATCTTAATAATGTAAGCAATCATATTAGATAGAGATAAAGAGAAATATTAAGTGAATATATTTAAATAAAAAATGAAAAAAAAACTTTGTAAGTTCACCTAGTGTTACCATCTATCCGAGGTTTGTCCTGTTTTCATGTGAATTACGTCCTGTAAGCAAGTATCCCCGAGCAATTTAGCTGATTTCATTTACATTCTTTTTCTTTTTGTCTCCATCCCTTTCGGTATTAGATATCCCACACTTTCATAATAAAAAATCTGCCAGGAATGACGAAATGTTGTAAGAGTTCACTATTCATGACAGATTCTCTATTATTACGCTGTGTAATATCCAATAAAAAAGTGATGGAAACTAAAAGAAAATGAATCAAAATGAAATCGGCTAGATTATATATATATATATATATATATATATATATATATGTATATAAATAAATTTCCCAGCATCCCTCGTTTATGCGCATGTGTAGTCGCACCAACATAAATTTCGTACGATGATGTCCTAAAGTACCAAACGCGTCGCATGAAAACGTTTTTTACTTTGTCATATATTTTCCACAAAGTATTGTTTTTGATGTATGCAAATTTATATATCGTTATCTCATATATATATATATATATATATATATATATATATATATATATATATATATATATATATATATATATATATATATGAGATAACGATATATATATTTGCATACATATATATATATATGAGATAACGACATTTGCATACATTAAAAACAATACTGTGTGGAAAATGTATGAAATCAGCTTGATTATATAAATATATAAAAAAAATTGAAGTTTAAAATTCACCTCAAAACATTTTCTCACTTTGTCATACATTTACCCCATAATTTGTTTTTAAATTTAAATCTTGTATTCCTTATATAATCTCTCTCTCTCTCTCTCTCTCACACACACACACACACACACACACATACATATATATATATATATATATATATATATATATATATATATATATATGTATTTGTGTGTGTGTTTGTGTGTGTGTATGGATATGATATGATAAACTAATATAGGTATACGCACATATACTTGCACGTACATATATATATAAATATAAGGTGTTATAAAAACTGCTATATTATATGCAGTATTATATAACAGAGCTATTAAATGTGTGTATATATATGTATATATTTATATATATATATATATATATATGTATATATATATGACTGTAAGTCACTTTCGCCATAAGATATCTTTAGGTTTGTTACATTGACTATGTGGTCACTTGATCGAAGTTTATGTGTGATCGCACCATTTTTCTTGCTGCTGTGTAAACATAGCCGCTCCGCTAGCAGTGTGCACCAAGGAAGAAGAAAGAGCGGAAATCCGAATCTTTAGAAACGATGCTACCGCATCGATGATAACACACCAGTTCGCCATTACCATGTCTCGATTGTGTGTGTTTGTGTAGAGAAAGAAAGTGAAAGCGATTCATAGACTAGTCTATTAAGAAACTACCATTTCGTGTCATTTGCAGCTGACTTGTTTGCTGTCAATGCAGATCACATTTACCTCGAGAGAAACACTGTATATATTGGCTTGTCAAAATGACGAGAACTTGCAACTATCCCCATTACCTTCTGACACTAAATGACGTGTTTGGCATCGCTCTCAGTTATATATTTTCTAAAAAACTATTTGACCTGCTGCATTCTAAATCCTTTGTAGTTAAGGGAATGTAAGTTCAATGAATCGATCTCTATTCTAACTGCACAAGAAAATATAATGCATGCACAAGACATTAAATTTTCGAATTATCAAAGAGGCAACATTATAATAATATAATCTTGTAGATTTAGATTTTCTTATGGTGCGAGAAATCAGAGTTCAAATCCAAATTAAAATAAAAATTTTGTACGCTGATTTTCGAAGCAGACAAATCCTCCGAACGTGGAACGTAACTGCCTAACTCATTATTTCTATTCCGCCTCCCCTCGCACCATTTGAGCTTTCTGTTGTTTGTTTCCCAATAGTATAGCTATCGAAAAACAAACAATGTGATCTCCACGGTAATGTTTATAAGTTAGACATTTTTTTAACAGAGGTCAAGTTTGTATTTGTTGATTTTCTAGTGAAGAATTTTGGGTTAAAAACTGTAAACATTTCTATTTCACGTCTCAATAAACCATTTCATTTATCTCTAAAATTTATCGCTTCCAAACTAATCAACGTTTGCCTGAAGCACTAGGCTACACTCAGTCATTAGTTTATTGCTGTTGCAACAAAAGAAAAATGATAAAATACATGGTAAAAAACAAACAAACCAAAAACAATTTAGAATAACGTTGGTTTGCATGCAATTTGTGTTTGACGTTCATCTATTATTTCTCCATCGTCTGCCCACCGTTCGGTTTTGACCGGTGTACACTACCAGCCATGCTTCATTATTGAGTCCTTTGAGACAACGAGACGCCGGACAATCATGATGACCACAGATGTAATTGACCAAACTCATACTGTCCGGACATGTCAACGGGATGCAGACGATGAATCAATGGATAGCTTGACCGTCTACTTTATCCAGTTCAGTACAAACGCTAAATCTCACTTTATTCATGCACAACTTCCATTTTTCTCTTTGCCATTTTTCTCTTTATACTGAATTGTTTTAGTCTTCTTCATTTATTACATTTCTAATTTTTTATTTATAAAACGTGGCATGTTCATTTGCCAGATCTCCGCTTGTATTCTGTAATGTTGAGTTATAATTTATTTTACGTTTTTGTTTAGCAATTTTCTTTTAAAAAATGCAGTCACTTTCACACAGCCGTAGGGTAGTTTCCCAGTGCCATTTCTAAAAATACTTTTCGTTATGGTATCTATAATTTATGCATCAATAGAATCTGAAATTGAAAGAACACTATAAATCAAATCACCTTATCACATCCGATGACCTTTCTTTGTCATATATATATATATATATATATATATATATATATATATATATATATATATAGGTAACTATAATCGTGTGGAAAAACCTTCGAATTCTTGATTTAACAATAGTCAAATCAATCTCGAAGGGAAAAAAAGGTTTTAAAAAAGAAAGAGCCAGGAACATGAAAGTCTGTCGAAAATAATCGCACAGATACAGGTTCAAGGCCCAAAGAAAAAAAAAACGATACGAGTAAACAACTAACTAAAGAGCTCGATACAAACGTAGAGCAAACCTAGTTAAACCTAATGAGCCAGACAAACCTACCAAGGTTTCACTTAGGCAGATCGTCAGCTGACCCTGACGATCTGCCTAAGTGAAACCTTGGTAGGTTTGTCTGGCTCATTAGGTTTGACTATATATATATATATATATATATATATATATGTATATCGTGGACGATAAATGAGGGTCAATAATTGGATGATGCCTTTCGTTTTACACTTATGCATGCTAGCAGGGGCTATTGTGTATAAAATCAGCTAAGGGAAAGACATATTTCATTTGGGTTTTCTGAAGTTCGATAATGGCCCAACCTTTCTCGGGCGACAAAGCCACATTGACAAATGAAATTGGTTAAAGCAGAATTTTGATGGCATCATTGCTTCAGAGCTTGACGAAGCTGATCACGGTGCTTCAGTCTACTGTTTTCAAAATACTTTAACTAAATGAAACATGTCTTACGCCACTCCTTTCAGTTTGATGATTGAACTTCCCAGGTTTTCAGATCAAAGTTGAGACATTTCTAGTTGTCTTTCAATTTGTCTTTGTAGCGTAAGAGTGGACGTCCAACTGAACGCTTGGAGTTTGGTAGTTGTCCATACAGCACCTTTTTTAGAAACCTATGCTCATCCATTCTCACAATATGACCAGCCCACCTAAGTTGTATGTTTGCTAGAATGGTTTCAATGCCCGTGATGTTGTTACATTTCTTATGTATTGCACTATTCTTGAACCCGTCATCCAGTTTTATATTACATATGGCACAAAGACAGCGCATGTGAAAGTTATCAAGTTGATTTATGTGCTTGTGGTACAGGGTTTAAGCACCATAGAGAAGGGTTAAGAGAACGACTGATCTTTACTCTGTGAGACACGCTTTTGGTGTTCCATAACCTATGCTGGCTTTGGCTATTCTTCATTGGATTTTTCTGTCCATTTTTTTATCAGAAGAGACCACTGATTCAAGATATGTGGATGCCTCAACAGTTTTTAGTGATGTACCATCAATGAACACGGAATGATTTATGAGAGATGAATTACCTGGATTTATGAGAGATGGATTATATATATATATATATATATATATATATATATATATATATATATATATATATATGTCTATAGATGGATTGGTGTGAGTTTGTGACCCTGGGTTTCACGCAATTTGCGATCGTCAGACAAAGTGATTCATTTTTAAATTTTGGATATATATATGGTTATGTATAACGGTGTTTTTATGGTAGCGGGGGTAAAAATTGTCGTCGGAACGACACATACGTACGCAAACATACATACACGCACGTTCACTTATTGACGTACGCAAACATGCATACACGCACGCTTACTCACTGGAGCTAACACAAACATATATGAACAGAGTGGGACTGGGCATATATGCGCATCCATGTGTCGTTGCGTACATACGTACGCAATTGGTTGCTGTATTCAATGTTGGATTGTGTAGCGAACGTCTTTCGTCAGTTGCGGCAGAATGGATAAAAGTGTTAGTTAGATCCAGTGACAGGACCCAAAGTGTGTGATTTCAATACCCGGTTAAGGTGGTGGAGAACTTGGTGAGGGGAATTAACAGGAGATATCTGGTAACTGACATCCATTAAACATGGCACGTGGAACTAGAACAGTCTACCTCAGTGAGCGAAATAAAGGGTTCAGTTCGACATTCCAACCACCTGAAGAAGGCCGGAGCGTACAACGACCGAAATGTTGTAATAAATATGGCGACAAAGATGAGGACAATAGTCTGAATAAGGTAAATAGTGTACATAATACCTAATGTCAGAAATATAGACAGATACTGAAAAAATAACCATGAGAAACGAAATAATTCTGGGCGATTATTATCTTGGGGTGGGGTGGAAAGAAAACCTAAAGCAGACATCGATGTTTCGAATCATTTACCGGATCTTAGATGGCTCAATATTTACACTTGGCAACCAAGGCTGTTGATATGGGGACAGTTTTCGAGTCAACGCTCATAAATATTCATCAAGTGAAAGTATTATTTTTATATTATCTTTTATATTATTATTATTTTATATTATTATTATTTTATTATTATTATTTATATATTTATTATATATGTTATTATATATATTTATATATTTATTATTATTTTTTATTATATTTTATTATTATTATTTTATATTATCTTTTATATTATTATTATTATATTTCTGTATATATGTATATTTTAAGTTAAATTAATTAATTTAATTATTTTATTGGTTTTATGTATATTTTTATTCCTTTTTATATATTTTAATTTTTTATTTTCTACTTTTTTAAATTTATTTAATTACTTTATTTTATTGATATCTATTATTATTATTATTATTATTATTATTATTATTATTAATGTGAAATTTTGATGCTTATAATGCGATGATGATTGTTTCGCTGTCGAAAATGACATGAATATCAGACAATTAAATGTATCTATTTTAAATCTGATCACTGCCATCCTTAACCCTGTATTTTAACTTGTTCAGTCCTT
>OZ038498.1:2200000-2205000 GCA_964036315.1 Acanthosepion esculentum | reverse complement strand
CAGTACTTATTAGAAAGTACTCAATGCTAACATATTCAGTTCAAGCATACATACATATGCAATTGTAATTCTATTGCGTATGTATGCTTGTACGCATGGATGTGTATTTGCGCCTAATCTCGGATTGTTTATATGGGTGTGTTTGTGTGAACTAAAATGCGTGCACCTGTATGTATGTATGTATGTATGTATGTATGTATGTCTCTGTATGTGAAAGTTTCATCCCAAACACAGAAAATTTACCCCTCCTGCCACCAAACATAATCAATTTAAGAAAAAAAAAGTGTGTCTGATGATAGTAAAAGCGTGAAACCCTAGGTCACAAACTCATATCCATAGAACTGAAATATATATATATGTCGGAGAGCGAAAATTTTCTATGAGAAAAAATTTCTCGGACATTCAGGCCGGTAAATGTTATTTAATACTGTTTATTATAAACAGAGCATTTGCTTAAATACTTGTATCTATAAAAAGAACGTTAAACATAATATATATAAATGTCTTTAAATAAATTGTCGGACTATGTCCAATTCTAAAATATATGACGTCATTTGTTTACATTTGATACGCTAGAGCAGATATGAATAGAAGAGATTCATGGAAGATTTAAGTTTAAAGATAGTAAAATCGACGTTGCTAACCAGACGCTGCTCTGTGGCCGAAAGGTTAAGGCACATCACGCGAAATGATGGTTCCGTATAGGATACAGGTTCGATTCCTGTCGGAGAGCGAAAATTTTCTATGAGAAAAAATTTCTCGGACATTCAGGCCGATAAATGTTATTTAATACTGTTTATTATAAAACAGAGCATTTGCTTAAATACTTGTATCTATAAAAAGAACGTTAAACATAATATATATAAATGTCTTTATATATATATATATATATATATATATATACATAGGCATTTCTGATTTATTCTGGCGTTCTTTTCCAAAAGTAATGGTAATTCTTTGACCTTTCCATCGTGACCTTTTCGGCATTAGTGGGTGTGTTTAATTGGTGTGTACATATTATCTGCCTTCGTTGTATCATCTTCAGATAGACCAGTTGGGTAGATTTCACAAGAAAAAACAAAAAGAAATGCAGATGTCGACTGCCTGAAAATTGCGTGCAAGCTCATGAAACTTGTAGTTTTGAATTAATTTTCTCATTAGTAATCCAACTTCGCTCAGCTTATTTGAAAAAAAAAGTAGCCTAAAATATGTCAACTAATATTGGTCTGGACGAGAGCAGCGCCATCTCGTTGCTTGGCCGTTGTTTTTGTTTAACCGCATATCATCAATCTCTATCGATTATGTTGGGATATTTAATACCGAAATCGAAATATTTTGTACGCAATTTTTATTTTGGGTGTTAATAATGGTTTAGTGATAAAAGTATTACAAATTAACCCATAGCTGGGGGAGAAGAATAAAGGATTCTTATGTCTTCCAAGAGTATTTGCAAATAAGTGAATATAACGAACCCAACTGGAATTAGAACTCAGTTCACCGATTAACAATTCCCAGTGAGAATTCATTTCACCACCGGCAAATTCAAGTTTACAGCACCTGCTATTGCCAAGTGGTCATCCTCTAGATACTGACCAGGATCGACAATACTTAACTTCGGTGATTGAACGCGAACCGGTGTTGAAAGTGATATGCCCGTTATCTTGCCCGATCTGACTTCCTATCTATGGTTTAGGTCAGTAGTATTCCATAAAACAAATCCAGCTCCTCTCCATCGATATAGTGATCTAGTGAGCATATTCAGTTGTGGCACAAGGCTGAAACCTCCCCATAAATAAATATTGTAGTGATTCTACCTAAATATCTGATATGGATATATATTTTGAGACTGCTACTTAATTATGATATCAATACATTGGATGATGGTTTTCTAAGCGTAGATGAGATGTGGCACAAAGCCAAAAGTACGGAGCACCCAGTGAGAATCGAACTCACTGTTCAGTCGTAACTGATCCAGTGGGACAAGCTTGCTAACCATTACACTAAGTCAAAGTTCCCATCCACACTTTGAATTCCAGTTGGGTTCGTTATATTCACTTACACGCAAATACCCTTGGGAAAATTATGAATCCACCACTTCTCCCCCCCAACTATGGGTTAATTATTAAGATTTGTATCCTCAAAACATTATTATCGCAAAATAAAAATTTTACAATCTAAAAATATTTTCTGGTTTTAAATAACTTTCAATGGGTTGTTAAGCCGTACAAAATTAAAAATTGATGTTTTAAAAAAAAGTTTCTTTACTTAAACTTTTAACGCCAATTTTATTAAAATCTGCCCTTGTATTAGGCACCTTAGAGAACTGATACTAAACTATTTCTGTGTGTCTGCCTGTCGCTTTGGCTTTGCCGCATTTCATTCACATCTTCACCCCCACAGAGAGATGTCCTTCATTTCATGGAGGTGACTTTCATCAGCTCTCACGGTGTTCCCTGCATCAATTCATTGCACACTTATCAACCTGTTGTTACAGTAACTGAGGAGAATCACAAGCCGGTTCTCCTAATTTTGTGGCCCTTTGCCAGAATACAAAAAAAAAGCCACGTTTTCACGCAGTTTTTCCCCCTCTAACTCTCTCGATGTTTTTCGTTCTTTCATTTAAATCTTTTTCTCTTGAAAACTTTTTTTTATCCGTAGTCTCTTGTTTCTCTTCAACTTTTGTTATTTCATTTTCTCCTCTTTCTCATTTTGACTTTTTTCTACTCTTTTTCTCATTTTCTCTTCACTCATTTTCTCTTTCTCTCCTTTTCCTCTTTTTCTTTTTTTTGTCTTTTTCTTATTTTCATTCTTTCTCATTACTTCTCTTAGGTTCGAGCTGCAACTCAAAAAGAGCATTTAATTAGGAAAGACGGTTTGGAAAAATTAATACCCACAGTACAGATTAAAGACAACAGGGACGGATGAAAAAATACACGACCTAAAAAGCAATTTCGATTAAATGGATGCGGGAGAAGGTTTAAGAGAAATGACAAGAAGACAAAATTTATTAAGAGCTACAGAGGACAAGAAACTGTGGAGAGCCATGATCGCCAATATCCTGAAGGGACACTGTACATAGAAGAAGACATTCAAATACAAGAGATTTAGGTAGGATTAAAAAGAATAGTGATATACACATTTAAAAAAAAAATCCAAGCAAATTCAAATATCATCTTTTAGCTCAAGTACAAAAGATGAGTACTGCTCCCTATCTTTATGTGACGTATTCCATCAGGCCATAGGCGATCATGGCTCTCCACAACTTCCTGTCTCTTGTAGCTCTTAATAAACTGTCTTTCTTTTATTTATCCTAAGCCTTATTCCGCCATCCATTTACTGAAGCTCACAAAATATATGTCACTGACGTTTTTTTTCTTTGTCCTTCTATCTGTCCTGTGAGTATCAAATTTTCCAGACCCTCCTTCTTCATTATGTACATCATAAATCTCAAGTGTCACTTTCTGATATTAGGTATAAGTTTCTTTTTTGTTTCCATTTTCTTCAAACTTTGTCGTTGCTCACATGTTCAGTCCACGGTATCCTCAGTATCCTTCTGTAGAACCACATTTCTGTTGTTTCTAGTCTCTTCTATATCTGTGAGGCGATTGCCCAGCACTCACTGGCATACAGGAAGGTAAATATTATGTAATAGTTTAGTACTCTTTTTCTGGTTTCTAGTGAAGTTTTTTTTCTATTTCTTAGTAGCCTGCTTAGCTTTTGAAATGCTTCCTTGGCTATCACAATACGCCTTCAGATTTCAGTGTCACACTTACCGTCCTCTGGTAAAACACTTCCCAGATATTTGAATTACCGCACTTATTGATACTAGACCAAGATTTGAGGAAATGTGTTCTGTGATACTGTCAATTATCTGAAAGAGGTTAAACTGAAGGAGAAGCCTTTTAACATAGCCAACATAGTGCACCGACAGCACAAAGTACAGAAGAAGAAATTGAAAAGTTTTACTCTACGCCAGACTATGCCAATGTCCTTTGCAAATCGCAAGAAATTACAATTGTCATGGCTGATTTGAATGACAAAGTAGGCAACGAGGCGGGTGATGAATTAGTTGGCAAATTCAGAAAATTAATATATCATCCAGTAAATTAAACGAAGTAGGAATAATAATAATAAATAAGATTCCAATATTGTGCAACACTTCCAACGTTTTTTTAACCGTCGAGAAGAAGACGCAGCCTTTGATTCTTCTCCCTCATGATCTTTTCTGCGGCGGCGCCCATCTTCTCTCCAAATTCTTGACCGAGAGTCGAAGACCACGGAATAATATGGTGTGGATTACCCTCGGTCCGTACACTAGGCCTTCAGGCATTGAAGTTGTCCTTCTCCTAGATTGGTTGCCAACCAAGGCTATGTATATGCTGGGGGAAGAAAAGATTCCTGCGATTCCTAATGGTATCAGCACGTAAGTGAACTTAATGAACTCAACTAAGAATTCGAAAACGGCACTCCGTTTCCTCAATTGGAGACGCTATCCAACGTGCCTCCTTGAAAAATGCTTAACTTAATAAGAAGAAACTTTTCTGCAAATCGTGCTCTTCTGGAAGTGTTGCAAAATATTGGAAGAGTTAGGTCAATCATATTATTATTATTTTATCATACCAAGAATGTAACACTGATATACAAATATACGTACAGCAATATATCAATATAGATATACTGTTAAAAGATTATTAAACAATGAGTCCTGTCTTTTCTTTTTCTTAAAATCGCGTTCTTCTGGAAGTATTTTAATAATCCTATTATAATTGTGCTCTTCCTGCCCGCCCTCAGCACGCCCGACCATTACGCCTTAGCACGCCAGATCATTACGCCTTATCAATACCTCATAAATAATGGTCTATTCCGTTTGGATCGCGTGTAAAGAGGGGAACAGACACTTCAGTGGTTCCAAGTGATTAACGCCTCTTTCAGTCAAATGGAAAAAATTGTCAACTTCAAACCTTTTCATTTCTTAAACTAACGACCAGCAGTCATATTTA